>WEDG01006077.1:0-33963 GCA_017591395.1 Schistocephalus solidus
TGGTGACGCTACGTTCAGTTACGTATTGCTATCTCTCCTCTGGTGACGCAGTAACGGCGTTCTTCCTTTGTCAGAGATCGGCTTAGATATTAAATAACGCCCTCTGAACCATCTGGTTGTTGCTGAGAGAGGACAGCTCCTATGGCAGTGTCCTTACCATAGGTATCTAGAATAAATTTCCTAGCGTCATTACTATTGCCGAGAAAAACTAAAATCGGTGTGTTGCAAACTTATCCTTCAATGTCTGGAAGCTACTAGTTTAATCAGCAGTCAATTAAATTATACGTCTTTCTGGGTTAGCTTTTGAAGTGGGCCGGCTATGTGAGCATTCTCTTTGATAAACGTTCTATAGTAAGAAGCCAGTCCTAGAAAACTGCGGATTTCAGTTACGTCCGTAGGGGTAGGCCACTCAAGGATTTGCCTCACTTGCCAGAGGCAGAGACTACATGCCCTAAAAACTTAACACAAGACTTTATAATAACACACTAACAGGACTTAAGGGTAAGACCAGAATGTCGGTGACTGGCAAACACAGCTCGGACATTGTTAATGTGGCTATCGAAATCCTTACTAAGAACAATTATATCATCCATATAAACTAGGCATGAATAGGGAATGAGTTGAGCTAGGACTTGGTTCACCAGCCGTTGAAAAGTACTTGGAGCATTAGCTTGGCCAAATGGCATAGTCTCAAACTCGTAGAGACATGAGGGGACTGCGAAAGCAGTCTTCCCTTGGTCAACGGGGTCGCACTTCTACCTGCCAGTAGCCGGCTGCTAGATCTAGAGTAGAGAACACATAATTACCCGAAAGGGCATCTAGCGTTGCATCAATATGGGGTAGAGGGAAGGAACCTTTAGTGATCACTGCGTTAAGTTTGCGATAGTCAACGCATAATTTTGCCAATAAATACACTGCCAGCAGCCTCGAAGATCTTAGAGACCTTGATTAAATACAAGCTGATGCGTCACCTAACAGAGAATAACCTACTTAATGCGGATCAGCATGGGTTTCTCGAAAAAAAGGTCTTGTGACACTTGCCAGCTCTCTTTCTTTGATCATGTGTTACAATCTAGAGACAGCGGTTTTGCAATTTACACCGTTTACTTCGATTTCACTAAGGCTTTTGATCGTGTTGACCATGATCTCCTACTGCTGAAACTTGCCTCCTTCGGCATAGGTAACAAACTTCTGAACCTAATATCCTCCTATTTGAATGCTCGTGTACAGCGAGTTAAACTTTCCGATGTTATCTCCAACCCCACGCACGTGAGGAGTGGAGTTATTCCGGGAAGCGTACTCGGCCCGCTTCTATTTCGCCTTTTTTTGAACGATTCTCCTGATTGTTTTCAGTATGGTAGGCCCTTTATGTATGCTGATGATTTAAAAGTTGCCTATCGATATAAACCAGCTGATCGCCAAATGGGGCTTGAGCTCTTAAGAAAGGATCTTCAAGCCTTCGCTCAGTGATGTCGCACGTGGCGCCTTTCATTTTCTTGGCACAAGTGCTCCGTTATGGTTAATAGTGACAAACATCAGCCTCATCTATAAGCATAGACGGTCATGACCTAAATGTTCCCGGGGTTATAAAGGATCTGAACAAATCATATTCTAGTCGTCTTAATCTGTCAGAGCACTGCACCTTGATTTTCTCGAAAGCACGCTAAACCACTGGGTTTATTCTCAGAAATTTTAAAACTGTCAATATTAGGACCAGCCTTTATAAAATGTATGTCACGCCTAGTCTGGAATACTGCTAGTTTCTATTTAGCCTGCTGCACGCGATTGAACGGAGGAAGATAGAATCAGTCCATCAGTTCTTTACTAAAAGAGTTTCACTTCAGAGCAAAGAAGCCTGTCCTACCAACAACGCTGTGAGCTTACAAGTATCGACCCGTTGTGGCTTCGTAGATTACAGTAGGGACTGTGTTTACTCGGCCATTCTCGGCACACCAGTCATTGAGATGTATTTTTATTTCTTCCTTTGGCACGCACCATTAGATACCGTCGGTTTTTTCGGGAAACGCTATAGCAATCGGGAATAAACTACCCAGAAGTATTAAAATTCAGCAAAACTATCCTTTGTTTACGAGAACTGTCACTAGTTTTCTATATTCAGGACACCTTCCACGAATTTTGGGCGCTGATTCTCTGGAAGCTCTCTTACGTTCTGATGATGTCCACGGACTCTGAATCTTATTTTTTGTAGAGGTTGTCAGCCATCGTCAGTGTCACCTTTAGATCCCCTTTGGGAATTCTGATCATTCTATAGTTCTTTCTACACTAGAACTAGAGGCTGCTGAAACATTCTCCAAAACATATAGCCTTTTCCGTGATTTCAGATCAGCAAATATGAGGAAATTGCTAACACACCTAAATTCCCACGACTGGACTAACTTCTTTGTATGTTCGGGTGTGAATGTTTGTACTTATACTTTTTACAAAGTTCTAGGTCCACTCATTTCTCGTTTTGTTCCCCGTAAGAAAAAAATTAATGTCAAGGATGAAGTCTACCTCCCTTTATCATTCCGCCGTAGACTGCGTAGACTCTCCCGTCGTTTTCATCTACAAAACGACACCTCCGTCCTGCCCTTGATCCAACAAATCTTTGAAGAGGCTAAAGGCCGTCTGACGAAAAACGACAAGCCGATGAGGTTAACTTTTGCCGAAAACCCTTCGTTAAATGTTGCGAAGCTCTTTTCGCGCACAGTAAAAGCGCAGAGAAAAAACGCAGCACCCCGTACTTCGAGATGCCTTAGGAAACCCAATAGCTGACGCTAAGTTGACTGCTGATAGCTTCAATGCTTTCTTATCTAGAACGTTTAGTGAACATACTGTCGCCCCCTTTCCTAACATCCGGGTTTGGACTGGCAAAGTCCTCGAAACCATAACTTTTACCCTCTGGGACGTGACCGTAGCCATTCGGCGTTTTCGTCAATCTTACAGTCCAGGACCAGATGGCGTCCCGGTCAGCGTTCTAAAGGCGGATGCAAACGATATGTTTCCGTCCTTTCTGTATAAGATATTTAATCTTGCTCTTGAAAGTGCAACTTTCCATATTTTATGGAAGGAATCGCACATACTGCCTATTCCCAAACACGGCTGACCTAAGTTAGTTGACGAATTTAGGCCAATAAATACACTACCAGCAGTCTCGAAGATCTTAGAGACCTTGATCAAAGACAAGATGATGCGTCACCTAAGAGAGAATAACCTACTTAATACGGCTCAGCATGGTTTTCTCGAAAAAAGGTCTTGTGACGCTTGCCAGCTCTCTTTCTTTGATCATGTGTTACAATCTAGAGACAGCGGTTTTGCAATTTACACCGTTTACTTCGATTTCACTAAGGCTTTTGATCGTGTTGACCATGATCTCCTACTGCTGAAACTTGCCTCCTTCGGCATAGGTAACAAACTTCTGAACCTAATATCCTCCTATTTGAATGCTCGTGTACAGCGAGTTAAACTTTCCGATGTTATCTCCAACCCCACGCACGTGAGGAGTGGAGTTATTCCGGGTAGCGTACTCGGCCCGCTTCTATTTCGCCTTTTTTTGAACGATGCTCCTGATTTTTTTCAGTATGGTAGGCCCTTTATGTATGCTGATGATTTAAAAGTTGCCTATTGATATAAACCAGCTGATCGCCAAATGGGGCTTGAGCTCTTAAGAAAGGATCTTCAAGCCTTCGCTCAGTGATGTCGCACGTGGCGCCTTTCATTTTCTTGGCACAAGTGCTGCGTTATGGTTAATAGTGACAAACATCAGCCTCATCTAAGCATAGACGGTCATGACCTAAATGTTCCCGGACTTATAAAGGATCTTGGCATATCATATTCTAGTAGTCTTAATCTGTCAGAGCACTGCACCCTGATTGTCTCGAAAGCACGCTAAACCACTGGGTTTATTCTCAGAAATTTTAAAACCGTCAAAATTAGAATCAGCCTCTATTTAATGTATGTCAGGCCTAGTCTGGAATACTGCTCGTTTCTGTTTAGCCTTCTGCACGCTAGTGAACGAAAGAAGATAGAATCAGTCCAGCACTTCTTTACAAAAAGAGTTTTCTATTCAGATCACCGAAACCTGTCCTACTTCCAACGCTGTGAGCTTACAAGCCTTGACCCGCTGTGACTTCGCAGATTACAGAAGGGACTATTTTTACTGTTAAAACTACTAAACAGTCGTACATTTAACCCCCTTACATCTATGAGGCACCTCGACCACTCTCGGCTTACCAGTCATCAAGATTTATTTTTATTTCTTCCTTTGGCATGCACAGTTAGATACCGACAGTTTTTTTGGTAAACGCTATAGCAATCTGGAATAAGCTACCTAGAAGTATCAAAATTCAGCAAAGCTATCCCTTGTTTACGCGAACTGTCACTAGTTTTCTACATTCAGGGCACTTTCCAAAACTTTTGGGTGCTGACTCTGTTGAAGCTCTCTTCGGTTTTGATGGCGTTCACGGACTCTGAATCCTGTGCCGGTCTTCATGCTGAGGGCAATATTGCTGGCTCTGCGAACCTCAATCGGCTTATTTCTCAGTCGACAGCGAACAGCCGCTCGCCGACATATCTGCTGGTGCAGAATACCGGATCCGTAACACTGAATGGAGAGGTTCTTCACCGGGCACCTGTGTTAACGCGTCCCTGTCCAGAACTTTAATTACTCAATAAGCTGCAGTTTTTTCTCCTGAAAACACCTGAAGCAACGATCAGGAGTTTTCTTTCACTGTCAGCTTGACCCTCTACTGTATATATTTTGTTGACCTTGCCTGTAAACTGGCAATAAATTAAATTAAATTAAATTAAAACTCTCATGAATCTCTCAGGTTATTCAGAGGAAAATACGGTAGGCAGTGTATCGAAGAATGCCCTTGACCGAGAGAATCGCGTAGTTATCTTGGGTTTATCTGAATCAAATACTCCTACCCCGAAAGAAAGGATCTCCGCTGACCTAGCTATGTTTAAGCCCCTGCTTAACGATAAACTTCATTCGGGAGAGAAGGTTACCTTTCGCGCAGCCTTCGGGATCGGAAAAACGTGGTGTCAGCGTCAGATTTGCAGCCTTTTAAGCGACAATTTCTAGGACACCGTGATATTCTCGGGTACGTGAAGATGGTAAGGGTATTGTCTATGTATTGGTGTAGGTAGTGTGCGCTGATATGTCTTGGCCTCCGGTCGTTTATCGCAGGTTGTCGTGGAGGCGCATGTGTTCTTATAGGCCCATGCGGTGAAAACATGTGTTGGAGAAGTGAGGGCAGTGGATTTGGGTGCGTTGACTGTATGTCGGAGACAACACACTGGTTCATCAGCCTCCGTGCGATGGATTCGCAGGTTACCGACCAGGCAGATGCGTGAGTTGAAGTTGCGTGCGCATTGTGGGCAGGAGAAATCGGTAGAGGCTGGGGGGATGTCACTCATGGTAGTGGGGGTGACAGTGGCAGTAAGAATGGTAGAAGTGGAGGGTGTGCACGGTGTATCGGTTCTGTTGGAATTGTGGTGAATTCCGTTGTCCTGGATGCGCATGCGACCGAATAGGCCCATGTGATGAGTGAATGCGTGAGGACAGTGAGGGCAATGGAGGCGTTGATCTCTGCTGTATGTTGGTGCTCTGGCACTGGTTTACCAACCTCTGTACGATGGATTCGCAAGTGACCGACCAGGCCACTACGTGAGGTGAATGTTCGGTCGCAATGAGGACACTTTAGGAGAGAGTCACCATCGGCGATGGTGGTAGTGGCGGTGGCGGCAGTGGTGTAGGTAACAGGTCAAGAGTATTGGGATGTGGTCTCTATGATGGTGGGCGTAATGGAATTTATGCAAGGAGTAAGGGTGGGGGAATCCCAAGGAAGTTTGGCAAAATTTGACTTACAAGTTGGAATTGTCAGATTGTTGGTGTATTGCGACCGAAGATGTCTGACAAGGCTGATTCGCGCGCGGAAGATGCGTTGACAGCGCGGGCATGTTCACAGGGCCTGGGCATTGGCGGTGTAGGTCCGGGGCGCTGGGGACTTTCATTTCACTATTTTGGCCTTGGTGGCGGCGATCCAGTCGGCCTCATAGATAGCTGAAGCAGTCTTCGGGGATCTTCTCCGTGCCGGTCAATCCTGGGCTAGGTCATCCCAGATCACCGCGTTGATTTGCAGTTGCTTCAGATATTTATTCACAGTGTCCTTGTAGCGTCGTTTTTGACCTCCCTGTCGGCAAGCACCCGTAAAAAAATCTCCGTAGAAAAGTCGTTTTGGTATTCGCTCGTCGTCCATTCTCCCCAGGTGGCCACTCCATCGCAGTTGCACTTGCCTCAGCATGGCGTGGATGCTGAGGATTGCGGTCCGCTCACGGACTTTCGTGTCCGAGATCCTGTCTTTCCATCTCAGCTTCAGTATTCTGCGGAGGCAGCTTAGATGAAAGTGATTCAGTTTCTTGGCTTGGTTCGAGTAGACAGTCCAGGTCTCCGTTCCGTAAAGGAGTGTCTTCAAGACGACGGCCTTGTAAATCTTCAGTTTAGTGTTCAGGTGAATACCGTGGCGATTCCACACGGAGGCCTGTAGCCGGCCAAATACCTGAATGGCTTTGGAGATCCGTTGGGCAACCTCGTCATCGATTCTCGTGTTGCATGCCAGCGTGCTTCCTAGATAAGCGAAGGTTTCCACATTTTTGAGTTGAGCTCCGTTGACATTGAATCTGGGAGCATTGGATTCCACGCTGGGTGGCGGCTGGTGCATGACAACCGTTTTGGCTGCACTGATTGTTAATCCAAAATTGGTGCAGCCTGCGGCGAAGAGGTTCATGCTACTTTGCATGTCCATCTCCGTCACGGTGTTAAGGGTGCAGTCGTCCGCGAACAGAGAGTCATGGACTTTACCCGTAACACGCGCGTCGTGGCCTCCATATGCCGACTGTTGATAAGGTGCCCGCCAGGTCTGTAGGCGATGCGGATACCAGGCTGCTCATCGCGGTAGATGTCCATCAGCATAGCCAAAAACAGGAGACTGAAAAGGGTGGGGGTAAGTACGCAGCCCTGCTTCACTCCGATGGTCACTGCGAATGATTCGGATACCGTCCTGTTTTCAGTGACGCGTCCCATCATCCCGTTATCAAGCTGACGCACCATGTGCGTGAATCGCTCAGGACAGCCGAATTTCTACATGACTCTCCAAAATCCGTCGCCATTCACGATGTCAAAAGTTTTCGTTAGATCCACGAAGGTAGTATAGAGGTGAGCTCGCATATCCTGCCACGTTTTTGTAGATAGCGTGCGGTAAAGATCATGTCGGTTTTCACCCGGTGTCGGCGGAAGCCGCATTGGCTTTCCGGGAGCAGGCTCTGCTCTAGGTGACCGTTCAGACGATTGAGAAGGATACGGGCTAAGATCTTCCCGGCGATGTTGAGCAACGATATGCCTCTGTGATTATCAAAGAGTTACCTGTTCCCCTTCCGTTTGTAGAGATGGACGATGGTCGTGTCTTTGTAATCCTGAGGAACTTTTCCTTGGCGCCACATCTCCTGGAAAAATGTTGTGTTTTCTGCTATCAGCCGGGGCCCACAGTGCTTGTATACTTCCGGTGGGATTGAGTCTGATTCCAGTGCTTTACCGCTGGAAATCTGCTGCACGGCCCAGATGGTTTCTGGTAGGGAAGGCGGCAGATCCAGGTCATTGTTCATATCTACTTGCGGGAGTCGGTCAATGGCAGCATCAGAGATAGCTGATGAAAAATTAAGGGCACTTTTGAACTGCTCGGCCCAGCGCTTCAGATTTTGCGATTTATCTGTCAGCAGTGTTGTGCCTGCAGAGCTGAGTTCCCCTTGATGCAGTGGCTAAATATGGCCTTGATGGCTTTGAAAAAGTTTTTAATTTTATTGTGGCCCACATTTTCCTGGATTTTCTCCGCCTTTCAGAACATCCAGTCGTCCCGCATCTCCCGCAGCGGCATCTGAAGAAGGCTGCTTTTTTGGCGTCAGTCTGTAGATCCATGGAGGCTTTGTGTAGTCCATTCTTCTCCGCGAGTAAGTTGCTGATGTCAGCGTCATTGTCGTAAAAGCAGTCCTGATGTTGACGACGTGCGCGTCCGAGGACTGCATGACATTTTGCAGTTTGCATCATCGTTTTTCCATGGTGCCTTTATTATCTGGAGCATGCAGGTTCTCCCGTTTCTGGGTTATTTGGTTGCTGACCTTTGCAACATGAGAGCTGAGGCATCAAGAATAGACTGGGATCTTCTCTTTTACGGAAAAGTCACTGAGGCCCGGGATTTATTTGAGGAGTGGTTGTTGAATATAAGAAAATGCCACGGTTCATCATTAAAACTTAGGATATCTTATAGACCGCAGTGGCTAACAAGAGATATAAAAAGAGAGATTAATAGGAAAGGAAGGCTTTGGAAGAAATTTTGCCGATCCAATGAAAATAAAGCCTTGTAAGCAAACAAAAGTCAAAGGAACAAGGTTACAGCTTGATCTTCAAAAGACAACGGGTTTACGAGAGGGATTTGCTCCAGCAAGCAGTTCACAATCCTAAATTGCTCTACAGCTATTTAAGAAAAAGCACATGTAACAGGAACCTGATTTCTGTTACGGAAAACGATGACGGTCTGAAGATATCAGAAATTAAAAACAAAGCTGAACACTTTTCACGGTTCTTTCAGTTTGTCTTCACCAGAGAAGCTGTTTTTATTCCATCTAGTTACGAGACTATGGGAGCGCCAATTATTCAGGATATGCTCTTTCGAGAAGAGGCGGTCTTCGAAGAACTCAAAAGTCTGAAGGCATGCAAATCCCCTGGCCCCGACGAGATTCCAGCAAAGCTGCTTATTGAACTTGCTCAAGAGCTGGTCCAACTAATATATTTTCTGTGCCAGAAATCATTCGATACGGGAATTCTTCCTACAGACTGGAAAACAGCCCACATGACACCGCTTCACAAAAGCGGTAGTTGTGCATTTGCTACAAACTACGGGCCTGTCAGCCTGACCTCAATCTGCTGCAAGGTTATGGAGAAGGTTGTCAAAAAGGAATTGATGATTTATTTAGAAACCCATAACCTCTTATCAACTGCACAATCGTTTGGGACGAGCTTATATTATACGATGCAAAGCTCAACAAAAGCACTTGAGGCAAAAGACAGAGTGCACGTGGCTTACATTGATTTCCAGAAGTTCTTCGATAGTGTTCCAAACCAGCGTCTCCTTGACGAGTTGAGAATATTGGGTTTTGGAGACAAACTTCTTGAGTGGATTGAGTAATTTCTACTTGGTCGTTCGCGAAATGGTCTGTGTATGTGGAGCGCGATCAAAGCGCACAGTCATTGAGAGTGGAGTTTCACAAGGTTCAGTGCTCGGACCGATCCTACTTCTCTGGATCATTAATGATTGTGTACATGAATTGGACTGTGGCTTTGCTATGTTTGCGGATGATAGAAAAATCTGGAAAGTCATCCACAATGCTGCCGATGGAGACAATTTCCAAGAAAATTTTCGTTGCTTGGACGAGTGGACCCGCAGACGGCTCTTGTCCTTCAACTCACACAAATGCGCCCTGCTACGTCTGGGAAATCTAACTTAGGTCACTAATATGCGACCCTACTATTTGAACGGTATGCTACTCCAAGAAGTAGAAACACAGAAGGATCTCGGCATAGGGATGACATAGAACCTGAAGCCTTCTGCGCAATGATGCAAAACGGCTAAATTCGCCATTTTAATGCTGTGTGCTATCAAGCGGGCATTCAAAGTTATCGATGAAGACTGCTTTTCTTAAGCCGATGGTACGTTTGTAAGGTTTGCAAGGTCACATCTAAATATGCGATCCAAGCCTGGCAACCGTGGACCCAGTAGGACTACAACATGCTCGTAAGGGTGCAGCGGCGAGGCAAAAAATTAGATAGGGGTCAAAGTGAACTACCATATGAGATCCACCTAAATAACCCAAAGGTCGATCCTCTGAGTTATAGGCAGTTGCGCAGAGAATTGATACAAACCGACCATATCGTGCGTGGCATGGATTGCGCTCTCCTGTTTGACGAATTTTTCAACTTGCCACTACGACTTATCTCCGAATTCATACATTCAAACTACGTGTGCCTCAAGGAAGATTGGATGAAACGAAGTATTTTTTCAACAACCGCATCAAAGAACCGTGGAATAACCTACCTGAGGCGATTGTTATGTCGCAGTCTGTGGATACATTCCAACATCGGCTTAAAATACAAATTTTGAAGCACAATTAAGACTATGTGACTACTTAAACTTAACAATACCAGTTAACTACGTAAATCTGCCTGCATTCACTTGACTGTAACTTCTTTACATTGCTTCTAATTCTTGTGATTTTTATGAAACAAATAGGGAGTTCAAAGGCATCAGCCAATTTTCTTCGAATACATTGAACTGAACCAGTTTTTATAAAATGTATGTCAGACCTAGTCTGGAATACTGCCAGTTTCTATTTTGATTTCTGCACGCTAGTGAACGGAAGAAGATAGAATCGGTTCAGCTTTTCTTTACTTAAAGAGTTTTTTTTAGAACACCGTAACTCGTACTACCAAAAACGCTGTGAGCTTACTAACATTGACCCGTTTTGTTTCGAAGATTACAGAAGCAACTATTTGTTACTGTTTAAACTTTTAAAAAGACGTTCCTTTAAACTCTTAACTACTCTGAGGAAGCTCGACCACTCTCGCAGCACCAGTCATGGAGATGTCTTATTATTTCTTCCTCTGGCACGCACAATTAGATTCCGTCAGATTTATCAGTGACCGCTATAGCAATTTGGAATAAGCTAACCAGAATTATCAAAATTCAGTGAAGCTGTCCTTTGTTTAAGAGAGCTTTCACTAGTTTTCTACATTCAGGACACCTCTCAGGAGTTTCGGGCACCAACGTGGTGGAATCTCTCTTTCGTTATGATAGTGTTCATGGACTGGGAATCCTGTGTTTGGCTTCATGCTGAGGTCAATGGTGCTGGCTATGCAGTCCGCAATCGGCTAATTGAACAGTCGACAGCGAGCAACCGTTTGCCAATACATCTTTAGCTGGTGCAAAATACCGGATCCATGACACTGAAGGGAGCAGGACTACGCCGTGCACCTGACTCAACCCTTCTCCGTCCCGAAATTCAATCATTTACTGAGCTGCAGTTTTTTCTCCCGAAAACACTTAAAAGAACGATCCGGAGTTTTTTCACGCTCAGGTCTTTTGAATTTGTCTGTAAACTGGCAACAAATAAATAAATATAATAAATAAGAGAGCAAGGGATAGGCCAATAATATGGGACCGGTGATCATAGGATTTTTATGGGTGAAGTTAAATGAAGAAAAGGAGTGCACTAACCTAGGCTTCTCCCTATGCCTTGTTTTCGTTATGGCTAGCATTCGATGCCGGGTTAATAGGTAAACACGATAGTTTGTTGTTCCGACAAGTGTGCGGACTGCAAGACCCAGGGTCCTTAGGTAACGCCGACCAATATACACGATATTATTCTCAGCTGACCTGACGCACTTTTGTTTGGACTTTTGATGGAAGTAAGAATAAGGTCTGCCTTGTGCGATCTTTCATTATCCACGCAAAGCGGATGCGTTTTGGACCTAGTTTGGCGTGCTTATAGTTGCCGATTGGAAATTCACCATTTGACCAGATACTTTGGTCTTACTAGTGCCAACGAATTACTCTATCACCCTTGTAACCTGGCAGCGAATGCTTACCCTAACGACCAAGCAGAATCTATTAAGGGTTACGTGTGCATGTAGTACGACCGCGTATTACACACTGACCAATCCTTTGTTTCCTGAGTTTGGTCGTATATCGCATTTTTGCTGAATTTTGAAAATTTGCTGTCTACTTGATAAACTTATGCTAGACGTGACAGGATTTCTTCGCCCATCTTAAGTTTCTGAGACTTTAACAGGAAATCCCCTACAAAAAAGGCCTATGTGACATTATAAAGGACGTTAACGTCTTAATAAAATGGAAAATTGCCGGACTAAACGAGCTGTTTAATAGTCAGCTTTTTGTCTCTTCTTACACCTCTTCCGTTCCTCTTTCCTCTGCTGAACTTTGGATGCAACTTAAGCATCTTCCTGGCCAATGCAGCACACTAGCAAATTTGGATGCTGATTTAAGCTATTTAAATGAAATTGTATCTTTACTCCTATTGACACTAATATTCCCTGATGCAACATTCGGATACTATCATTTGTTTTCTCTCATGTGTCTGTTGCAACCAATGAGAAAAGCATTAAAACGTTCCGTGGTTCAACAACTACCGGGCCAGATGTTGTCTCACCATGTCTCCATAAATCGTGATGTAATCAGAAAACCCCTATTTTGGCACACCTTATCAACATATCCTTCATGGTGTCCAAGGTCCCTAACGCCTGGGATACAGTTAGAACAACTTCAATCCCCGAAAGCCATTAATTTTGGTCGTATCTTTTTTCGTCTTATTGCCTGTTTTTCCGCACTCCCGAGGCTTAACGAAGAAGCTGCTGTCAATATTATTACACAATTCTCCTCCAGTTATTCCTATCCCTTATAGTTTGCATATAAGACCAGACGTAATACGCTAGATGCTGTTGCTTTTGTGGTCCATTCTGCTCTAAAATATCTAGATAAACGTGCCGTTCGTTCGCATGCGCATTTCGTGAATATTCCTCCACCTTAATTATTATTCAGTGCAATATCCTCCTTAACAAAACACTGCATGGGGCTCTCCCGGCCAGGTTGTTTCTTGGCTTTGTTATTATTTCACTTCCTGCACTCAATTTGCCCAATTTAGAAAGCAGAAATCTACGATCCTTCCAAATAACCGTGGAGTTCTTCAAGATCCCGTAATATGCTCTCACCCTTCTCTCCACACTGATAAATTGAGATAGTCAAAGGACTGTCTGCATGATAACTATTTTGAAAATATTGTTGTTGGTCATCCTCTTAAAAATTCGACACATCTCTAGATTCTGAAGGATTTCTTGCTCCACGTCTCAGTAGGGTCGTCAGAAAATGGTCTTCTACTGGATACTGAGACATCAGTCCAGTTTTTATATCACTTGCGACCTTCCCCAAGTCCTGAATCCATGGACATTCTTTTAGACAAGCTCTCCTCTTTAGGGTACGTTGGTTTCACTCTGTCATGCAATATTTCCTTTTGCCTTCATAGTGAAACCCTTTTCATCAAAATTCGTAAAATTCTTTATTAAATTTGTCTTTTAAGTTCCTGTCACACATAAACTCTTAATCTGGAGATCAATAGATAATAATAGGTTTATTGATGTAAAAAATCGTTTGCGCTTTCACTCTTCTTAGAGCACATGAAAATCCTAAAACAAACTCCTTCTTTCTGCTGCCACTTTAGTGTTTTTTTGTTTGTAGGCTTGGTTAATAGTGTGCGAAAGGAGGAGTTTGTTTTTAAGTAAAAACCTGTCTTCAAAGGCACAGTAATAGAAAAATATAAAAAAATAAAAATACATTATAGACATTAATGTATCGTGTTAAGAATTTTTTGGGTCAAGAATAATCTGTCACTTATGGATTTTGGAGTGCTCATTCAACAGGGTAGCATTGATCGCGGGCTATTCGATTGTACATAACATCCAATCAGATGCGAGTGCCTACAAGCCTATCTTTCTGGTGTGTGGTTCGGTGATTATGTAACAGGCCCGTATTAGATACGCACGAAACCAAATGAACGACGCCCAAGAGAGAACAAGACAGTAGGCAAGGGGAAGAGTTTAGGGATTAGTTGAAGCTATAAATTGGAACTGTATTTGGGGCTTGGTCCTGGGAGGATCCTTTGGTAGGGATTGGCTGTCCTAGGAGAATCCTTTGGTAGGGATTGGCTGTCCTGGGGAGAATCTTCGGGAGGTCCGTGGAGAAGGAGAGGCGATGGCTGGAGAAGCGTCAGAGAGCGGTCTCCGGTCCAAAGTGATGAGCCTCAATTCTCCTCGGTATTTATGTCATGTTCTCCAGACGATTTGATAGGTTTACATAGAATAGACAATGGGTATGCGTAAATCACACGAAAACAACCAATAGGGTTAAGAGTTAATATTTTATAGACTTCCGGGCTGGCGCTAGTAATCTGGGCTACTGGAGTAATCTGCTAGTAATTTTGGGCTATAAGAGAAAATCGAAAAACTTTTGATTCCATCTTTACATTGCCCCCTCCTGCGTAAAGCTTTCGCTGTCCTCAGCGAGCTCAATGTCATTTCGCAAACGCACGGAGTCCCTTGAATTTTTGAATTTTATAAGGCATTACGGTTTCTTCTCCACCTTCGGGTGGGATTTCAACCCCACCTCTCGACCCCCTCGTGATCTACGTAACGCACTGCATCGCCTGGGCGTTCTGCTCTGCGGTTATCTTCCATTGGCCTCTCCCCAGTTTAAGTCTATTAAAGTGAACCGTGAATTCAGAGGTGAAAGGTCGATTTCGATCTTGAATGGCCTGCAGGTCGTATCAGAGAGCATTCTGGTGACGGTATATGGCCCCTGACCAGTCCATTACTAACTTACTCGGTAATCCTTGGGGAGTTGCATGCTCCCTAAGCCAAACCACATCACCGACATCATATGGACACCCATGTGCCAGCCTGTCATAGTGTTCCTTTTGGTGCCTCTGGGCTCCTTGTAAGTGTATCCGTGCTTCCTCAGTGGCTATACGCATTTTCTTATGGAGTGCAGCGACGTAAGAACCAACCGGTATTTAATTATTCTCAAGAGGTACCTGTAGATCCTCTGGTATTCGCATTTCACGACCACAGGTGTGCAAAAGGCGTCTGTTGTGTCGAAGAGTGAACCGTGGACCGGTATGCAAGCATGCACGCTGGCAACGCATCATCCCACGTGAAGGGAGCCTGACGATCTACAAAAGCCTTTAGTAAACCAACTAGCGTCCTATTCGTCCGCTCCACTTGACCATTTCCTTGCGGGTGGTAAGCCGTGGTGCGCGTCTTATTGACCATTAAGTATTTGCACAGACTGTGAAGGACCGCGTTTTTCAAACGAGGTCCTCGATCCAATGGATCTGTTCTGGTGCGCCCCATATACATACCCAATTGTTAAAGATGGCCTGAGCAACAGTGTCAGCCGACATGTTGGGAAGGGGTTCCGCTTCAGCCATTTTTGGTAAAGAAATCAACCATCACTAGAATATATCGCTTGCCCCGAACTGATGGCGGTAGTGGTCCCACTAAGTCAACGCCTACACGTTCGTTGGGGTATCCCGTCAGAATAGGCTGAAGAGCAGCCCTATTCCGCTGTCGTGGCGGTTTGATCTGATTGCACAAGGTGCAATACCGAATAAAGTTCCACACTGACCGCTTCAAGTTAGGCCAGTAGTATCGGCGCCTAAGGGCCCACTCGGTCTTATGGATGCCCTACATGTCCCAACTGTGTGTGGATTCTATTAAGAACCTCGTCTACCATGGATAAGGGTAGAAGAATACGTCGCGGGTATTGTTCACCATCGCGATAGAACAAAACGTCATTATCCATAAAGAGTTTGTCCCCCACCGTGTGCAAGCAACGCGTCTCATAGCTATGGCCTCTCAGTTCAACTGCACTAAGTGGTCGAGAACCACTTAACTTCCTATGATATATCGGGCCAATATGAGGGATCTCCCTTGCTGCTTGAGCCCAAAGACGGCTTTGGTCGTCTTGTAGTGACACGGCACTAATGTTAATGTCTGTACATGACGGACATTCGCCATGGGGACGGTAGGGCTTTCGAGAGAGAGCATCAGCATTATTGTGCTGACGTCCTGGACGGTATACGCATTCGAACTCATACCCGGCTAGTCTCTCTGCCACCTAGCGACCTGTCCTTCAGCATTTTTAAAGTTCTGCAACCAGGTCAGAGAGCTATGATCCGTGCGCACGATAAAAGGCCGGTATTGGAGGTATGGCCGGCATTCCTCCACGAAGTGGGTAGTGCGAAGCATCTCCCTTCTGGTCACACAGTAACGGCGTTCGGCCTTTGTCAGGGATCGGCTTAGATACTGAATGACGCCCTCTGTACCATCTGGTTGTTGCTGGGATAGGACGGCGCCTATGGCAGTGTCACTAGCATCGGTATCTAGAATAAATGTCCTGGCGTCATTGCTATGTCAGGAAAAACTAAAATAGGAGTAGTGCACAACTTATCCTTCAACGTCTGGAAGCTACTAGTACAACCAGCCGTCCACTTAAATTGTACTTCCTTCTGGGTCAGCTTGTGAAGCGGACCAGCTAGGTGAGCATAGTCTTTAATAAATCTTCGATAGTAGGAAGCCAATCCTAGAAAACTGCGGACTTCAGTTACGTCCATAGGGGTGGGCCACTCGCGGATCTGCCTAACTTTATCCTCGTCCGTTTCTATGCCAGAGGCCGAGACTACATGTCCTAAAAAAATTGACACGAGGTCTAATAAAAACACATTTACAGGACTTAAGGGTGAGACCAGCCTGTCTGAGACTGGTAAACACAGCACGGACATTGCTAATATGACTATCAAAATCCTTACCAAGAACAATTATGTCATCCATATAAACTAGGCATGACTTTGGAATGAGTTGAGCCAGGACTTGATTCATTAGCCGTTGAAACGTACTGGGAGCATTAGCTAGGCCAAAAGGCATTGTCTCAAACTCGTAAAGACCCGAGGGGACTGCGAAAGCAGTCTTCTCTCTGTCAATGGGTCGCACTTCTACTTGCCAGTAACCGGCTGCTAGATCTAAAGTAGAGAATACCTGATTACCTGAAAGGGCATCTAGGGTGGCATCAATCCTGGGCAGAGGAAAAGAATCCTTAGTTGTTACTGCATTTAATTTGCGATAGTCAACACATAACCGCATAGTTCCATCCTTCTTCATAACTAACACGACCGGAGACGACCAAGGTGAATTGGACGGCCTGATAATTTTTCCGGTCTAACATATCATCGATCATGGCTTTTTAACTGTTCTGGTAGAACACGGGTAATCGCCTAGCAGGAATTTTCGTGGGCCGAGTCACACCTGTATCAATCTCATGCTGGGCCACATTAGTACGTCCGAGTGAACGGCCGTCCCAATCGAAGATATCTTTAAACTCCTCTATTAAACTACATAATTTAGACGAGCTATTCTTGTCAAGAGTAGGGGGCACTAAATTATTGACATCTTCTAACTTGAGATGCATTAATTACAGGTTGACTAACCGGTACCTCAGTCCGGAAAGGCACCTTAGTACCACCGACATGGAGAGTGTTAACGTTAAAGTCTAAGGAACATTTAAAAGCAGGAAGAAAATCAGCACCTAATATGCAGTCCCAGGCAATGTCAGGACAGACAACGAACTTATGAACAAAAATAAGGTCACCTATCTCCCAAACTAAGCTCTATCATGCCTTTGTGTCGCAATGTGGCTCCGTTGGCCGTCTTCAGGCTGACCTTAGGCTTTGTGCAATACTTCACTCTAGCCTGAAGTTGAATGAAAATGTTCTGCCTAATAATGGAGCAGCCGGCTCCTGAATCAACTAAGCATGGCAACTTAGTATTTCCTATGGTTTGCATCTATGGCAGGGTAGTGTGGTTTGTAACCTACGTTTTGCAACAAGCATATCAGATATGAATATGTACTTACCAAGGTCTTCTTCCTCACCTGAGGTGATCACATGAACACCTGGGGGAAGGGTGGAGGGCGGGTCGGACGACCACGTTGTTGCCTCCAGTTCCCGCGTCGAGGAGACTGTGGAGAGCCTCGCCAAGGAGAGGTCGGCTGTGGAGGGCCGCGCCACCTCGGTTTGGGGTTGTGGAGAGCTACGCCAAAGGAGTGGGCTGAGGAGGGCCCACTGCCATTGGGCCGTTTGCGTGCCGACGTCACGGCTCTGTCGCTGTCCCCATGGCGAAGACATCGACTGGAGCGTCCTGTATGGCGGCAGGAGCTTGATGAAATCCATAGGCTGATGGGGAGGAGACTTGGACCAAGGGACAAGCCGTAAAAATGGCCTCCTCTCGCCGAGAGCAATATCGAGGGCAACCTTGATGCTGCTGGGGGTCGCGGAGGAATCGGCGCCTGATCTCAGGGGAGAGATCCCGTCGACAAAGTTCTCCAGAATTCTGGCCTCGAGCTCGGTGAAAGACTCGGTAGGGTAGGCTTGACGGGCCAGGACGCGAAGATGTCGTTGGAAGTCCACGACAGACTCGCCCGCGTGTTGTCGGCAGCTTTTGAGGGCGGCGCGGGCAACCCAGGGCATCGATGACCGTCCGAACTCGCGCCGCAGACGCTCGAAGATTGTCGCGGGGGTGAGCGACGCTGTAAGGTTAGCAGCCCTGGCCACCGTGTGTACTTCATTGTCTAGCCGTCCCAGGATGGCGGCTGGTTGGGCACCTTCGTCTACGGCCTCCAGGTAGACTTTCATACGGTCCTCCCATAAGTCATAATCGTCATAAACCGTAAGCCTATCCGGCTTAGGTTGACGGTCTCCAGAGCTTGAGACCCGCTCCATCGCCTGAACTAGTCTAGTTATCAAGTCGTCGGACATTGATTATCCCACCGCTGCCACCAAATTGTAACAGGCCCGTATTAGATACGCACGAAACCAAATGAACGACGCCCAAGAGAGAACAAGACAGTAGGCAAGGGGAAGAGTTAAGGGATTAGTTGAAGCTATAAATTGGAACTGTATTTGGGGCTTGGTCCTGGGAGGATCCTTTGGTAGGGATTGGCTGTCCTAGGAGAATCCTTTGGTAGGGATTGGCTGTCCTGGGGAGAATCTTCGGGAGGTCCGTGGAGAAGGAGAGGCGATGGCTGGAGAAGCGTCAGAGAGCGGTCTCCGGTCCAAAGTGATGAGCCTCAATTCTCCTCGGTATTTATGTCATGTTCTCCAGACGATTTGATAGGTTTACATAGAATAGACAATGGGTATGCGTAAATCACACGAAAACAACCAATAGGGTTAAGAGTTAATATTTTAGACTTCCGGGCTGGCGCTAGTAATCTGGGCTACTGGAGTAATCTGCTAGTAATTTGGGCTATAAGAGAAAATCGAAAAACTTTGATTCCATCTTTACAATTAGTAAGGCTTACTTGGACTAACCTCTATAAAAGTAGAAACGGGTTATGAGCAAGAATCGTTCAACTGCAGGAAAATTCAAATGCTACCAATCAGTCATTATATTGTGCTTCATAATATGATATTGTGCGTTAACGTACTTTAATTCAATTCAATTTATTGAGTGAAATAGGCATGGGCCTTTGAGTATCCTAGTTATAACGTGAAATTAAGTGTGATGTACATGGAAACTATGTGGGTTGCAAAATTTCATATGAGTTTCGAAGGTATAGTTAATGACCCCATGGCTCCAGCTCATTTCGGAACATAAACTGTCAAGGTTCATATTAAAACTTTCCAGCGACGGTGACATCAAAATCGTCTGCAAGGAGGGCATTCCATGGTTTAACCACTCTGACAGTGAAGGAGAACTTGCGCACATCCAGTCTCACCTGATAAACGCGCAGTTTCAATGGGTGACCTCGGAGATTAGTTGTGGCAGCAAACTCAAAGAAGTCGGAGAATTCCAGGCAGCAATATAATCCCTTCACAATGTTCAATGTCTGCAGGAGATCCCCACCCATTTTCCTAGAGCTCAAAAGGAACAGATTAAGGTTCGTTAGGTGGGTTGGATACGACAAGGAGCTTTGACTCCTAACCATTTTTGGTGGCTCTTCTTTGTACTTTTTCGAGACCGTTCTGATCTTGAACTGTCCAGGTTCTCCAGGCTTGTACAGCATATTCCGAATGCGGCCTACTGAATGTTCCAAAAATCTTAGCGAAGAGATCTACATCGAAATCCAAAAAGCTCGTCTGATGGTATGCAACATAGCCATTGCGGTCTTCGCCACTTTCGAGCAGTGAGAGGAGTGTTTTAAGATGTTGGTCGTCAGTATGCCAAGGTCCTTTTGGGTTTCAACGTCTTGTGGGGTTTCACCTTTGAAAAACTAGCTTCTGCTGTCGGCAGATCCGGATGGGTTGCCTACGCGAATTATTGATCACTTATCGACATTGAACAGCAAAAGTCAATGACTAATCTGGATCAGAAAAATAAGTTATGAAAAATTTATCTCAGCATTAATATTGATGATGTTAACCCTTAAAATGTTAGTAACTTTTCTCAAGTAATCGCTGTTGTCAAGATTTTTGCTGAATTAATCGTTGGTGTCCGCTGAGTCGAGTCATGGATATGAAAAGACTAAAAGATGGAGCGTGTTTGTATACAGCAGACCATAATAGGTTTAGTGAAGTCATCTTGGTATTAATTGATGAAATTAGTTGTAGCATTAGAAAGGTAAACTCATGGCTATGATAAGAAAAGATAAACGGGAATTCAGGATCATGGGATGTTTATTCAGTTGTGTTAATATTTGTTACTGACATTATTTTTTAGTGTCCGAAAGGTAAAGTGATGTCTGTGATCGGACAAGGAAGGAAATGATCACATATTTATGATACATTGATTGTGTTTCTACGATATGCAAAATAAAAATGAAAAAAAATTTGTTTGTTTTTAACCCGGTGTTGATAATGGAATGAGTGTAATCAGATCTCTATAGGTTAATTGGAGTTTTGGTAATAATATTTTCTGAAATTATATTTATTGTCAGACAGATCGACTTAAGAAACGGGAAAAAACGGGAATTCAAGATTCTCGGAAAGTTGTTCAATTATGTCAATATTTGCTGCTGAAATAAGTTTTAGTGTTAGGTAGGTCTGCTACGTCCTGCTTTACTTATGCTGCTGAAGTGAGGTTGATATCCTTCGATGAGGCCGGTCTTTCCGGATATGCAAAAAGGGCTTCGGTTTGAATATTTCCTAAAGGGGACAGGTTAGTAGCCTGTTCGGTCGTCATCAGTCGGTATATAAGTCCAATTACGTCCAATTTAAGAGGATGGAATATGTTTGCGAACGTTTATTGAATTTAATGATAGCAATATAATAGTTAATGATATAGTAATTTAAAACCGATAACTATTATTAGTTAATAAGGATAGGTTGTTTGGAAGGTAAACAATTGACAAGGAGTTGACTCTGTAAAGATGTTCAGAGGACCGGCCGGTAGTGAAGAAATCGAAGAGACGGTAGCTAGGAAAATAAAAAAGAAGCTGAGTTATTAGCTTCAATTTGCCCACCAAAACTCGGCCAACCGACCGTTACATTGCCCGCCTTTAGGATTGGGCCCTGTCCTCAGTGCCCGTTTCAACTATGGGTGCAGGAATGATGGCTTCAATCAGTACTGGGGGGACCTGGTCATTGGGGAGTTTGAGTAGTAAGTCAGCCGAACAAAGTGGTAGGCGTCCGTGGTAAGATTTTAGTTTAGAGAAATGAGTCGTTAATGTTTTTGTGTCAGGTTTGATAGCATCGGGGAGAAGGAAGTTTGAAGAGGTGAAAATTTATAAGAGGATGAATGGATTTTTCTATGGATGGTAGGTTGTACCCCTGGGAGGTATAGGGTTATAAAGGAGCGCTAAGTCCCCGATTTGATAAGTTTGTCCCGAACACTGATGATCATGAAGAAGCTTCTGCTGGGATGAAGAAGATAGTATGCTAGTCCGTTCAGCATCGCGCGCCTGTCAAATAATGCGCATAAACTTTGTGGCATATTTGGTGGCCATAATAGGATCTGGAGTAGAGAGAGGATAAGAGAGATCACATGGCAACCTCAGCTCACGTCCGGTACACAGAAAATGGTGGGTGAAACCCGTGGGAGAGTGGATCAATCCACGATAAGCCAGCAGACCGAAAGGTATTTGGATTTCGCAGTCCAGTTCGCATCCATCTTTAATGAAGGCAAGGAATATGTTTTTAAGTGTATGGTTAGTCCGATCAACGAATCCGTTGCCTTTGGGGTGGTATGGAGTAGTACGGTTTTTGTGTACTGCAAGTAAGGTACAAACGTCTTGGAAGAGTTCAAAATCGAGGTTAGAGTCACAGTCGAAGTGGAAGGAAATTTCACCCCATCTACAAACCCATTCACGTTTGACAGCATTAGCGACTAACTGTGCTTCCTGACGTAACAAAGTAGAAGCTTCAACCAATTTCATAAAATAATCGATCATATCAAGGATATACTCATATCCTCTAACTGATTTTTGAACGGATCGAATAATATCTGACCCAAGCCGTTTGCCTGGAAATCCCATACTCACCGGTTGCATTGGAGATCTGGGATGTACTTTTGGGGACTTAAAAGAGGCACATATCGTACAGGATTGGCAGGATTGAAAAGAGAGAAGTATGGAGGTTGGGCGACCAAAATCGTGAACGTGCTGTCAATTCTGTGCGTTTCTGACCACAGTTACCTAACCAGTGAACCGGGAACTGCCGGGCGGAGATGGGTTGCTTGGGGATCGCGGGGGAATAAAATGTCATTTTCAATGCTCAGGTAAGGCCATTGATGCAACCAAAGTCGTGCGCCTTGGTTGGATTCGATCCTCCCCTTTTCACTGTGTATGGGTTTGCCTTGAGATATGTGGCAATAAACGAGAGATGTGTCAGCGTCACTTTGTAAGGCCGGGGCCCACATTTATCTTGTCTCTTCATTCACGAAAATTGCGTTAATGTAGGGTTGTGTCGTGTCATCATCAGTTGTTTGAGGGTCGAAAATACGAGATAATGCGTCTGCATTTCAGTATTTAAAGACCTGGTCGATACTGGCACTCAAAATCGAAATCTTGTAGGATTTCCTGCCATCGGTCCAATTGATCCATGGGATCTTTGATAGAACGTAACCATTAAATGATCTTATGGTCGGTGCGAAGCAGAAAACGTCGGCCTCGAAGACAATGTTGGAATCGTTGAATAAAGCGTGACTATAGCAAGCAGTTTGCGACGAAAGGTGCAACAGCTGCGTGGTGTTTTCGAAAGAATATTACTAGCAAAACATATATGGTGTTCAAATCCTTGTGTGTCTGCTTGTGAAAGGACCGCCCCAACCGCAAAACTGCTGGCGTCGGTATGAAGTATAAAGGGTGGTGCATCTGTTTGGGTGTTATGCAGCGCTAAAACTGTTTCTGAGCAGAGTGCTGCCTTCAGGGAAGCAAAAGCTTCCTCACACTCCGTATTCGATTTAAAGGCCTACCTTTCTCCATAAGCTTATGTAGTGCTGCTACTAGTTTGGACGAAGTTTGTGATAAACCGACAGTAGTATGATGCGTGTCCGATGAAACTTCATACTTCCGTCTGATTATGTGGGATCGAACATCGTTTTTTCTGCTCTACTCGATCAGGGAGTGTTAAAATATATCCTGGAGAGATAAGATAACCCAGTAAATGAACTTCACGTCGTAAGAAAGTATATCTGCTGGGTTCAAAGTGAGTCCAGCGTCTTTGAACGCTGTAAGTTCCAGTTTGCAGTAAGTGTTATTTTCCTTGATCAAACGACGGAAATTATAATACCTTCGAGGTAAACGAGGTAAGAATGAGGAAAAAGGTGCCGTATGAATTTTTGTATCAGTCGTTGGAAGGTCGTTTCTTGCGTTACGTAGGCCAAACAGGAGTGCTTTAAATTCGAAAAGACCTTGTAGAACGGTGAATACAGTTTTGTGGCGGCCTTTTGGGACTATCTCAACTTGTCAGTACCCCGATTTGAATTCCAGCGTAGAGAACCAACCTGCGTCACCTAACGCGTCGTAGATATCGTCAATGCGTGGTAGATGGAAAGAAACTCGGACCATCACAGCGTTTAGGCAACGGTTATCCACACACAATCCACCATCCTCCTTTGGAACTACAGCAATAGGTGAAGCCCAATGGGAACACGACAGATGGATACTATCGGCTTTTAGTAACTCATCTAGCATCTTATCCACTTCCACCTTATGGTGAATAGCGATACGGCAAGTTGGTTGCCAGATAGATTAAAAGACCCCGTATCAATGACATGTCGTAATTTGTCTACGCGCCCTATATTTTGAGTTGACCAAGTGAAAACCTCTGGGAACGATTGAAGTATGTGTTTGAGTTCTAGCCGAGGATTATGGTTGGTGTCTACTGTCTGGGAAAGGAGTTCATCGATATCCGTTGGGTTGCAAGAGAAAGACGGTATCACAGCTTGAAACACTTGATCAAGATCCAACTGGAGGTGTTCTGCTTTATATGGTTGTCTGGGAGGGAAATGACCTGGCAATCTTTTACATGAATAATGCAGTTGGTAGCAGATAGAAAATCTGTTTCTTATGTAAATCCAAGTAAAGTTTGGGAGTAACTGAAAAAGGATGTTTCACAGAGTTAGTCCCCATGGATGACGTCAATCTTGGTGTTGTTCGCAGCCGTTTATTCAGGAAGTGATGGAAGTTTAGAAGCTGTCGTAAACATATCTGGGTGTATACAACTAGCCCTAATCAGCAAAACATTTGCTCCTGTATTGATTAAAGCTCACTTAGTTTGTCCGGCATACTCAACGTCAATTGTTATTAAAGGCTGTACAGAAGGCAGTTTTACACAAGCAGGAGCGAACACCCATTACTTATGGAGAAATTTGTGGCTGCAGTAACGAGCTTGTTTTCCGAACGCTGCGCAGTACTGGCCGCCAGGGTGATGAGTGGGGAATCGAACCGCTAATTGTCTATTTGCCCGTTCATAGGTCTCACTCTGGGTTTTTAGAACCACATTACCGGCGAAACGAGGGGGGCTTCAGGTTTGCTGACTGTCATATTGATGGCAACTTTGAAGAGCTATTGCTAGATTTGGAGGTGGATTAAGGATGAAATGTTTTGAAACCAAGCGATCTCGAAGACCGGAGATAAAGTTCTGGAGAGCAAGGTCATCAAGATCAGTTTGAGGCAAATGGGGGGAAGGCTATGCGTGCCATCTGGCCCAATACAAGGGCGAACTCATCGATAGATTGTTGCGGTGTCTGATAGAGACCGAAAAGCCGTTATCCAGCAGCACAGGAGGTAACATGATTATCAACTAGGGAAAGAAGAATGTCTTGGACGGCATGGAAGGGAGTAAGGACAAAATTTCGGAGGCCATTGCTAGTTTGTTGGTGGGGGGGGGGGGGGGAGGGGGTTAACGGAAGCATAATATGTACCGTTCGCGGTCGGCAGGGGGAATTTCAACAAGAAAAAAAGATTACTTGACTAGCCAGTCACGAATGTTTTGTGCAGCATAGTAAGTGTCTGGAGCAAGGACGAGAAATGCACAGGAAGCACTTGCTTGCGAGGAATGACAAGGGCGGTGAGGTGGATGCAGCGAAATTACTGGGGAATAGGGTCCAGCACCAGTTGCCAACAATTTTATCTCCTGCTTTACTTCTGCTTCTGAAGTGAGGTTGAGGAGTTCCATTTATTTAAAAATTTATCTGTATTATTATGCTTGAAAAAGTTTGGATTTTTCTTTTAAATTCAGCTGGGCTTTGACGTTTTCCAATAATATTTTCTAATAATAGTTCATTCCATATAATCGCATATCTTATGGAATAGGAGTTTGAACGTTGGTTATTTTTGAATTTTGTGATTCTTATTGTATTTTCGTTATTTTTAAGGGCTCTAGGGCCGTTGTGATTTTATAGTTTATTCATTCTGAGAACATCTTGGTCGTGTAGTACCTTGAACAGGAAAGGGAGAACCTTTTGGAGTCTTCTGATCCAAAAGGGGAGCAAAGACTTTATCTATTGTATAAGTCAATATATGAACCTTGTATGCTATAACCTGTGTACAAAGATCTGTTAAAGAGTCCTTGAATGCCTTCTAATTACTCTGGCCATGTGAGGGCATTATACCAAAGAAAATTGAGCAGTAATCAAAGAGATGTACTACGTACATTTTACAAAGATGTGTCCTTATACTATCTGATGTGAAATTTTTACATATGAATCCGCACAGGCGAGTAGCTTTCAGTGATATTCATTTAACGTGGGGGATAATTGAAGCATATTTGTATAGGTAAGTCCTAAGTCTTTTATGGATAGTGATTCTTTTATTTCATGATCATCAAAAATTATGGGTGGCAGTTTTTGTGGACCAAAGATAATAAGATTGCATTTGGCAATTGGTAACTCCATTCATTGAGCTTTTTGAGATCCACTAAAATGGTAATGTGTATATAAGCCACTCCTGCTGTTTATACGCATATGCGAGTTTCAGATCGTCTGCATATAGAAATGTCTTGGCTGTGGTCAATATGGTCGATAAGATGTGAATATACATACGACAAAGAGAAAGGGACATAAGATGATGCCCTGTAGCACTCCAATAGTAACAGGAGCTGGGTCAGAGACAACGTTTCGAATCTGCACTACTTGATGTCGGTTTTGAAGGTCAAATGTGAGAATGTCAAGTAGAAGAGGCAATATGCCATGGCTTATTAGCTTTGTTATAAGCCTTTTATGGTAAACTTTGACGAAGGCTTTTGAGCTCATAATTAATTGTGGCTATCGTAGTTCCTTCATCTCTGTTGCAGAAAATGAAATCCAGAAAAGTGACTTGACAGGTTTGTATTTGTCAAGAAATTTAGTATTTGATTGAAAACTATTTTTCTAGTATATTGGCGATTGTCGTTGTTCTTATGAACACCAGGATAGTTTTCGATGTTAGATCGGCTACCATTTGTATGGATTGGTGCAATGCTGGAATATTTCCATGTGTCTGGAAAAATTGCATTTGCTTGAAGTAACGAGAATAGTTTAGAAATGAGTACTGGGGCATATATCACATGGTTAATTAAACATGGAGGGCTTTTATCTTTCCCATCGAAGTGAGAATTGGGTAGTTTTCAGACAGCTTTTTTACTTTTTCTTCACTAAAATCGATCTCAATAAGGGTACATGTGGTTAGTTCAGTTGGTTTTGGGATATGTTCATCTTCTACTACATAGTTGGCGGAGAATTACTGTTTAAATATATTCATTATTTGGTTATCATTTGTTATTCTTTGTCCTGAGTCCATGATCATAATTCGAGGCCCTGATTTACGACAATTTTCCATTTTCTTTTGAAAAATTTGGGCTGTTTATCTTGGGAATTCAAGCGCACGGTGTTCTGCAGCTTTTTTATTTTTTGATTCCATTTTGGTAGCCAGGTCATAGATTTCTTTAAATCATGGCAGAGTATAATTAACTTACACGGGGGTCGTGTAGTTCTTTTTGGTTTGTTTTCTTAAGTCGCCGTGAGAGAAAATTTGGTATTTTTGGCTTTTTAGGTGGGAAGGTTTCTTCTACTAGGGTATCTTTAATACTAAGTAGGGCAGAGTATAGCAGGTTAATTGCTTTTAAGGGGGCTGTTGTTAGAAGGTATGGGTTCCATTCTAGTGACCTCATATAGCTGTTCATTGAGTCCTGGCCAAGTTTTCAAAGTTTTATATGACTTATAATGAATCGTGTGCTGGTGTTATGTTTAGCGGGAACATGGATATTATGGTTTTGTAATCACTATCAAACATTATACTGTAATAATGCATACGTATAGGCCAAATATCATTGTTGAGAATAATTTCGAGTATTTTGTTTCGTCGGGTGGGTTTATTGACGAGTTGGTTGGAGTTGTGAAATGCAATGACCCTGTTGTCCCCTCTTCGTTTCGAACCCGGTGTCTACAATGAGCTCCTCCTGTTTCACCTCCCTGATGGTTATAAACAGTAGCTCTGGCTGTTATATGATCTCTCCAACGACATGGAGCGTTCAAAACCCTCAAACGTTGTCACCAACATCACAGTACTCTCTCATCAACTCTAGCTTTTAATTCTTTAGATAAGCAGCTTATTCTGCTAGTTTTTCTTTTTAAATTGGCGGCTCGCTTAAATCACCCCGATTAAACCATAGGAGTTTTTTCACTGCTTCTTTCCTAGTTAACCGTATATTCCAAAAATTCTTGATTATTGTTTTAAAAATGATGAATTGTTCTGAATCGGATGTGCATACCATACTACTCATTTCCTACTGTTCATACAGAGCAGCAATTTTACACTTTTTATTTATACCGCGATACTAAGTTTGTAATCATGGGTTCTCTGGGCCTTAAATATACAATTAATGTATTTATTATTTATTTATAACAGCTCGTCGTGTTTGGTTGGGACTAAGTGCCCAATCCAGTTTATGGTGGAAGCACATTAAGCGGGTCCCAGACAAAATGCTATTGTTTTTGCTACTTAAAAGCCTACAGTAGGTTGTCTTGTACAGATAAAGATCACCTAAATTATCATGGGACTGCTGTCAAATGTTCGGTCTAGTTATACGCTTTGGCATTCGGTGCCCTTTATTCTGCTAGTGAACGATTGGCTGGAAAGTAGGTTCCCTTTTCCATAGTAAAAGTAGTAGTAGTAGACGCAGCAGTAATAGTAGTAGTTGTAGTGGTAGTAGTAGTAGTAGTAGTAGTAGTAGTAGTAGTAGTAGTAGTAGTAGTAGTAGTGTTAGTAGTTGTAGTAGACGAATTAGTAGTAGTAGTAGTAGTAGAAGACGCAGTAGTAGTTGTAGTAATAATAGTAGTAGTAGTCATAGCAGTAATAGTAATAGCAGTAGAAGTAGTAGTTAAATAAAAAAATAGCAGTATTAGACGCAGTAGTAGTTGTGGTAATAGTAGTAGTTGTAGTAGTAGTATTATAGCAGCAATGGTAGTATTAGTAGTAGTATTTGTAGTAATAGTAGTAATCGTAGACGCAGTAGTGACAGACGCAGTAGTGATAGACGCAGTAGTAGTGGAAGTAGTAGACGCAGCAGAAGTTGTGGTAATATTAGTAGTAGTAGAAGAAGTATTAGTAGAAGTAGCAGCAGTTGCAGTAGTAGAAGTAGTAATAGTAGTAGTAGTAGTAGTAGTAGTAGTAGTAGTAGTAGTAGTAGTAGAAGTAGTAGTAGTAGTAGTAGTAGTAGAATAGTAGTAGTAGTTGGTTGTGGTAGTAGTAGTAGTAAACGCAGTTGTAGTAGTTGTAGCAGTGGAAACAGTAGTAGAAGGGGCAGACTCAGAAGTATTTGCAGTAGTTGTAGTAGTAGTAATGGTAGCATTATAAGAAGTAGTTGTAGAATAAGTTGTAGTAGTAGACACAGTAGCAGTAATAGTAGTACTAGTAGCAGTAGACGGGGTAGTAATTGTGGTAATAGTAGTAGAATTAGTAGTGGTAGACGCAGTAGTAGTTGTATTAGTTGTAGTAGTAGACGCAGGAGTAGTATCAGTAGTGGTAGAAGTAGTAATAGTAATGGTAGTTTTAGTAGTAGTATTAGTTTTAGTAGTAGTAGTAGTTGTAATAGTAATAGTATCAATAGTAGAAGAAGGAGTAGTCGTAATAGTAGAAGACGCAGTAGTAGGAGTATAAATAGTAGTATAAGTAGTAGTAGTAGACGCACTAGCAGTGGTAGTAATAGCACAATTAGTAGTAATAGTTTAGTAGTAGTAGTAGTGGTAGTAGACGCAGTAGTACTAGTAGAAGTAGTAGTATAATAGTAGTAATAGTAGACTCAGTAGTAGTAGAAGTAGTAATAGTAGGATTAGTTGTAGTATTAGTTGCAGTAATAGTAGTAGTAGTTGCAGCGACGCAGTAGTAGTAGTAATAGTATTAGTAGTAGTATAAGTAGCAGTATTAGACGCAGTTATGGTGGTTGCAGTAGAAGTAGCAATAGTCGCAGTAGTAGAAGACGCAGTATTAGTTGTAGTAATAGTTGTAATAGTAATAGTAGTAGTAGTTGTATTAGTGAGAAGTAGACGCAGTTGTAGTAGTTTTAATAGTGGTAGTAGAAGTAGTCGTAGTAGTAGTAGTTGTAATAGTAGAAGTTGAAGTAGTAGTAGCAGTAGTAGTATTAGTAGTTACAGTAGACGCAATAGTAGTAGAAGTAATAGTACTAGTAGACGCAGTTGTAGAAGTTTTAGCAGTGGTAGTAGTAGTAGTAGTGGTAGTCGTAGTAGTATTTGCAGTAATAGTGGTAGAAATGGTAGCATTAGTAGTAGTAGTGGCAGAATTAGTTGTAGTAGTAGACGAAGAAGTAGTAGTAGTAGAAGTAGTAATAGTATTAGTAGCAATGAAGGAGTAGTAGTTGTGGTAATAGTTGTATTTGTAGTAGTAGACACAGTAGTAGAAGTATCAGTTGTAGGAGTAGACGTAGTAGTATTATTGGCAGTAGTCTCAGTAGTAGTAGTAGTAGTAGTAGAAATATTAATGGTTGTTTTAGTAGAAGTAGTTGTTGTGTTAGTAGTCAAAGTAGCAGTAGACGGAGTAGATGTTTTGGATATAGTAGTAGTAGTAGTAGTAGACACAGCAGTAATGAGTATAAGTTGTAGTAGTAGACGCAGTAGTAGTAGAAGTACTAGTAGTTGTATCAGTAAAATTAATAGTAGTTGTAGTAGTAGTAGTAGAAATAGTAATGACAGTTTAAGAAGAAGTTGTTGTTGTAGTAGTAGTAATAGAAGTAGTAGTAATACTATTAGTAGTAGAGGTAGTAGCAGTATGTAATAGTAGTAGACGCAGTAGTAGGAGTATAAATAGTAGTAGTAATAGACGCACTATTAGTGGTAGTAAATAGTAGATTTAGTAGTAGTAATAGTTGTAGTAGTAGTGGTTGAAGACGCAGAAGTAATAGTAGTAGTATTATATTTGTAGTAGTAGACGCAGTAGTAATAGTAGTAGTAGTTGTAGTATTAGAATTAATAATAGTAATAGTTGTTATAGTAGTAGTAGTATAAGTAGTAGTAGACGCTGTAGTTTTATTAGTATAAATATTAGTAGGAGTAGTAGTAGAAGTAGTAGTTGAAGCAGACGCAGTAGTAGAAGTAGTATTAGTTGTTGTAGACGCAGTTTTAGTAGTTTAGTAGTAGCAGTGGTAGTAGTAGTAGTAGACGCAGTAGTAGTTGTAGTAGTAGTTGTATTAATGGTTGTATAGTAGTTGTAGTAGTTGTAGTATTATTAGTAGTTGACGCAGTAGTAGAAGTTTTAGTAGTTATATGAGTTGTAGTAGTAGTAGCAGTAGTATTAGACACAGGTGTGGTAGTATTAATAGTGGTATTTGTAGTAGTAGTAATGTTAGAAGTAGTAGTAGTACTAGTTGAGTAGTAGTAGTAGTAGTAGTTGTATTCGTAGACGCATTAGCAGTAGTAGTAGTATCTCATCCACTGCATTTCTATAACCTGCGCCTACCTGGCTGACGAGTTCACTGGTTTGACACGATTGCGATAAATTGCGTACCCCTGCATTTGCAGTATTGCGATGTACCCTACCAGTGCGGCCAGCAGCTCGCGCACTTCTACGTACCGGTAGACAATTTTCGTTATGTTCCCCAGGGGTTAACATACTACCTTCGAAAATAGTACGTTTTCTTGCACTATCTTTCGTCTGCAGCAGGAACGATTTAAATAAAAGAAGCCGTTTGTCTGCTCTGCTGAGGGCCTGCTGGGTCATGTTGTTTCCGCATGCACAAAACATATGCATGGGTAGCGATCTCCTTTCCGTAGTAATGGTAACATAATAGAGTAGTAGTTGTGGTGATGTGACGCAGTATTAGTAGTATTGTGGTAGTGCGGTAGTAGTTGCTTTATTTGAAGTTGATAGTGAGTAGTAGTGGTAGACTCGTAATTGAGTGTAGTTGGTTCAGTAGTAGACGCGAGTAGTAGTAATGGTAATGGTATTTTGTGGTTGTATCAGTAGTGAGTAGTAGTAGTAATAGTAATGGAAGTATGAGTAGTTGTGAGTGGTAGTTGTAGTAGTAGAAGTTGTAGTAGAATAGAGTGAGTAGGGAGAACTAGTAGTAGTCACGGTAGTAGAAGTCGTTATAGTAGTGGACTATGATAGGTAGGATGTAATAGTGAGTAGTGATTAGTAGTAGAGTTGTGGTAGCAATGGAGTAGTGGGAGACTATTAGTAGTAGTAGTAGTAGTAGTAGTAGTAGACGCAGCAGTAGTGGTATTAATAGAATGGTAATAGTGGAAGTAGTATTAGTGGTAGACACAGTAGTAGGATTTAATGTAGTGGTTGTGGTATAAGTGGTAGTAGTAATAGTTGTAGTAGTAGAAGTAGACGCGGTAGGGATACAAGTAGTAATAGTAGTAGTGCTTGCAGTAAACGCAGTAGTAGTAGAAGTAGTAGTAGTGGTTTGTAGTAGTAGTATGCATCAGTTGTAGTAGTGAGTAGTAATGGGTAGACGTGAGTACATAGTTGTAGTAATAGTAGTTGTAGTGGTAGTAGTAGTAATGGTATAGTATTGGTATTAGTAGTTGCAGTATTTGTAGTAGTAGTAGTAGTAGAGAGTAGCAGATGGTAGTAGTGATAAAGTTGCAGTAGTAGTAGTAGTGAGTAGTATGTCGAAGTAGTAGTAGTAGTTGTTGTTGTTGTAGTAGTAGACGCAGTTGTAAAGTATTAATAGTAGTAGTAGTAGTAGTAATAGTAGTAGTAGAAGTAATAGTAGCTGTAGTAGTGAGTAGAAGTCATTAGTAGTAATGCTAGTTGAGTAGTAGCGGTAATCGTAGACGCATTAGCATCAGTGTAATGTCTCATCCACCTGCACTTCTATACCCTTGCCACCTACCTGGCCTACAGCACTCATGAGTGCATTGGTTGACACATTGCGACAAATTGCGAACCACCGGATTGCGTATTGCGATTCACCCTACCAGTGCGGCACAGCGTTTGACTCTACGCCTTCTACGTACCAGTAGACAATTTTCGTTATATTCCGCAGGTAAACTATAAACGTAGTTGGGTCAGATACCCTTTCTACGCATCAATACACACAAACTGTGGCATACAGTCCGAGAAGTCTTCCTTTCCAATGGATACCCCCAGAAACTCATACAGAAATGCTTGTATCGAAGGTACACGTAAAAACTATGGGGAAATCCTCCGTACCTTGCCCTACGTGAGTGCCGTCTCCGAGGCCACTGAAACGCAAGCTGAGAACCCCTTAACGTGGGTCTTGTTCAGAAGCCGGAAGTCATCATCTGGCACTTGCTGATGCAGCCCAAATGGTGGATAAACAACGTGGCCTTGTCAGTAGTTTACCGGGTCAAATATCTAGGCTCTCTGGCCAATTACTGAAAAATGAACTAAAAATAGCTCATGCCTGAGCCCGTATGATTGCATGTCGTCATGCGTTTTTATCTAGAATAATTATTCATTTAGATTGGACAGGCTCACGTATGACAATCGGCGGCCGATTAGATCAACCGTAAGCTGGATCTATAAGCGCCATACGAGGCCGTCAGACGCTACTTAGATAATAAGAGAGGACCAATGAGAAAAGTGTATGGTGAGCCTATCGGGGTGCATAACAAAAACCTTCTAACACCTGTATATTTCTTATTTGCCTAGCCCAGATGCTGCGCTAAGGTACGAGTGTGAAATGTCAAATAATGATTGATCCATCTGCCCAGATCAGCGTTTATGCTCCGTAAATGTACGTGCCCTTCCTCATAAAATCTCATGAATTTCATAAGATAGGGCACCTTATGCAAAATCAGCCAAAATTGCGTCCCCCAAACGCGTTTGCATCGGGGAGGATAAATCGGACTGGGTTGACGTAGTTAGTGGGGTTCCTCAAGGCTCCGTTCTCGGTCCTCTACTCTTCATTCTCTATGTAAATGACAGCCTTCAAGAACTGGACTGCGGTAAAATCATGTTCGCCGATGACGTTAAACTATGGCAGGTCATTAAGCGCCCAAGCGACCGAGATGCTCTGCAAAATAATCTTTGCAAACTGCAGACGTGGTCTGAGAGATGGCTGCTGGATTTCAATGTGCAAAAGTGTGCCGTCCTCCACCTGCGTCCAACAAACTACCCTATCCCCCAGAGCAGCAGGACATATCACCTGAAAAACATCCAAATTCCCGTAGCATCTACGCAAAAAGACCTAGGCATTTGGATACAGAGTAATCTGAAGCCCTCATTACAGTCTGTCAAAGCCGCAAATAAAGCCACGGGAGTGCTGCACGCTATCAAAAGGGCGTTTCTAGCCTTCGATGAAGATCTCTTTGGCAGAGTGTACGGCACATTTGTTCGACCACACCTAGAGTATGGCATACAGGCGTGGCGGCCATGGCTAGCAAAG
>WEDG01006079.1:0-17500 GCA_017591395.1 Schistocephalus solidus
TTCGGATTCAACTATGGGCTCTTTATAACACCCAAGATAGCAGGATGAGATTTGTGGTTTGCTCTGGTCGTCCTCCGTAGGATTCAGAGACTGTGCTCCTGTTATCCGGTCGTTATGGGTAATCGCGTCCGAACATTGTGAGCTGTAACCAGTTGTAGTTTTTTGATACTTTTTCGTGCTTTAGTCACTGCCTTTTTTTAACTGGAATATTGCTAAGCGTATTTCGTCGAGTAATGCTATCTTGCAAGAGCTTCCTTAAGTCTGCAAGCTCATTTTCCAGTTTCTGAACTCTTAGTAAAATATAAGAACATCCAACGCAAGATTCGTCCTCATAGCCAACGGATTTGGCTGCCATTACGCTTTTTGCGCGCTTTGCTGGTTTTTGGTTACAAGTATAAACTGATTGAGTGCCAGTCGTGGATGTCGAAGCCAGCTCAACAGGCTTTCCTTTAAAGGAAGTTCCGTGACTGGTTCTGTTGCTAGCAAACAATTGTTTTGAGTCCATAAATGTTAAAACACTGCGTAAAAGTATGTTCTCCTTTGAGCGTATAACGAAAATTTCCGACTGGCTTTGGAGTATGGCGAGTATTTAATGCAAAATGAGCAAAAATGTTTATACTTGTTCAAAAACGCTTTTGAAAAATACTATAAACGGTATGAAGGATATTCAGGAACGACTCAGCCGTTCGGAGATGTCGAAGGTCCTGGATAACTTCAGATCTTCACGAGGTTGTACACGTTTGGTTCTCTGAGTGGTTCTCAGTTTTTATTGGTGCAGAGCCTGCGCAGTCAACTTAGTATTAGCAGCTTTGAGAACAACAGGTCAGTTGTACAAGTAACACGGCAGGCCAGCATGCAACGAAATACTTTGGCCTAAAAAGCGTTTGGCAACGCCTCCATAAAAGGCTAATATATAAGCTTAACTAAAGTAAAGCTAATAAGTCATGGGCTTAGGTCTCCTCTTCTCTAATTTCTTAACTCTTACCTTCAAAACCGATAACAGGTAGTAAAAATTTGAAAGGTGGTCTCAGAACGATCTCATATTATTATTGGAGTACTTAGGGGACTATCCTAGGTCATTTACAACATTTACAACTTATCCTCTATATCAATGCCAGCTAAAACATTTTTATGTGTGGACGACTTAAAACTGGCATATGCCTATAACAAGCATAGCGCCAGTATGCATAGAATGATTGAAAATGATATTGAAAAAACTAAGCGAATGGAGTATTTAATTGCAAATGCCATTCTCGCCAGGTAAATGTCATATGGTGATTTTTGGTCCACAAAAACTTCCTCCCATAATTTTAAACGATCAGGAAATAACCGAGACACCATCAATACAAGACTTAGGTCTTAGCTAAACAAATACTCTTGATTTATTTCCCCACGTTAAACAAATATAATCAAAAGCCACTCGACTAAGGGGATTCAGTTGTAAAAATTTCTACTCACCTGCTCTAAAGACAGGACTATATAAAATGTGCCTTTTACCTTTCCCAGATTTCTGCTCAAGTTTCTTTAGCATAATGCTCTCAGATGGCCGAACGAAACTAGAAGCCATACAAAGATGCTTTAACAGATCGTTAGCCAAATATATGGCATCCAAGGCACATACACGGAACTCTACAATATATATGGCCTTCAACCCGTCTGGACCAGAAGACTCTAAAATTGTCTCACTTTTCTATTCAAAATCACAAATGACCAAGATATTCTCAGACTGAATATAGTAACAAATCGAAACGGTCCCCAAGACACTAGAAATAATGAAACTATTATAAAAATTAATAAATTCAAAAAACCCAACGATCCAACTTATATTCCATAAGATATGCGACAATATGGAATGCCCTGCCAAGTTCTATTAGAAATACGTTAACCCTACCAGAATTTAAAATAAAATTCTAATGCTATCTGTTAAATAATACTGCATATCTATTTTTGAATGAGATAGGACATTTTTCGAGTCAGTTCTTTAGCAACAAACTCAGACCGATTGGGCTCTGATGTCGCAAACTTTGGAAATCGGCATTTACGAATAGGTATTTTGAGGGCGTTTTATGCCATGACGGATCCTTTCTCACGCCTGTCGGCGATAGCTACGTTAATTCTGAGCCCTTTCGGTGAGCTGCTGTATCTGTACCTAGAAGTCAATCTTCAAACCCATACATACTTTGTTTGCGCTTCCGATGACGGCGATAGCCATTTCACTAGAATTTGATAATCAGGCCGGAAGCTCCCACAAGTAGGTATTTGACGTCAATTTCTGAACCTCCTACGATGACCAGCAATGCACAGAGAGAGGAGAAATTTACTTAGAGTACTAATCACCTGGTCTTGTGGTACACATTCTGTGTGTGCGCAAGCCTTAGTTGGTGGTTAGGGACCTGCAAGACTCACAAATGCCTATTCTCTGGCTATACGCAAGCGCTTTCACTTTAATGATTTATAAATTCATTATCTAAAAAGCAGCTTTTTTCTTCTGTTAAAACTAGTAAAAAATGCATGATCATTTTACATTTTTTTAAATTTTTCGATAGCATTTTTATTTTGATACATAATTTTATGATTGTTAAAGAATTTACTTTAAAAATAATTTGCAAAACTTATTTTTTATCCCTGCCTGTTAGTAATATATTTTTTTTGCGTTTTAAGCATCATGTATGCTTTACTTAATTCGGATGCGCAACAAATTTGACGCCTAGGCTTTGACATTGCTTTATGAAACGACTGGTACTAGTTTTTTCCTAAAGCTAGATCAAACACACTCAACACTATATTATCAAATACAAACATGACGACTGAAGGATAGCATTCAAAGTTTCGTACCGTTGAACTTTTCTTGCTGCTAATCCAATTCCACCCGTTTTATTGATCAGTCCAACTAAGTCTAATTAGTCGGCAGACCTCATGTAGCGACCGGACTTTTCGAGGTTGGCACAGGGTCTCTAATCACCATGCTAATCACTCAAACGCAACGGTCATTAAGAAGAAATGACAGAAATGTAGGAAATGGGTTCTACTGATAAGAAGGATATAAATGTATGAAAAGGAACAGTAGAAAAAAAGGAAGATAGCGTTACATGTAGATATGTCCCATATGGAGTAAGGGAATTCTGTCATGTCCATTGGATAACCGGTGGGGAGTGCAATGCTGTTGGAAACTGCCGGTTCGGGACGATAAGATGCTGAAATTGAGCGGGGGACAACGATACGATATGCAGTGGCGATAACCGTAGGGATGGAGGTCAGCGTTTCAGAGTGGAAGGAGGTACTGGCCTCTTCAACGACATATATATATATATATATATATATATATATATATATATATATATATATATATATATATATATATATATATATCTATATATATATATATGTATATATATATATATATACGAAATGGAACCGACAAAAGACAAGGGAGACAGGAATGGCCAGTTCTGGCTTATTAGCCGTCATCAGCCAGTCATACCCAATCCCAAGTGTGGCACACCTGGGATTCGAAACCGCGACCTTTAGTATTTGAGTCGAACGCTCTACCATTGAGCCACAGGCTCATTGTTTTGTTGGTTGTGATCGGGAATATGATGATAGTGTGGGGCTCACCGATCTGCTTAAGGAACATGTATGTTCCGTTGTGCCCAGAAGCTATAGGGTAAGACTTCAATGTATTGTTTACCCATACGTAAAAAGTGGTAATTATGCTACATATTAAAAAAGGTTGGCGGGTGATTCGGAAAAAATTGTGGGTTTCGGGTTATGGTATCCATGGTTTCCGAGCCCGGGACTAATGAGGATGTGTGATGCTCCATTTCACGGCAAAAGAACAGAAAATATGACATTCTACCTGAATTTCAAATTTTTCCTGAAACACAGTTTGTACTTTCAATGCCAATACAACACAATCAATTCGGTCTTTAAAGTGGAGCTATCCCCAGGCGCAAAATAGTCATATGGATACTTATGTGGCAAACTGTTGCCATGGGCGGCATTTAGGCCACACTGCAGCAATTACAAGTTAGAGCTGTAGACAAAATTCCTGTGTCCTATTGATAACATCGCCACGCAGACCACCCCTAGCGAAAGATACTCACTTATTAGCCAACGGTCTGCAAAACTATCACACATCTGAAGGCTTACCATAGCCACGATAAATTAGTACAACAAATATTTAATTTAAAAGGGGCTCCATAATTAGACCTAGGATTGGCCAAGACTCGTCCTTAGTTTTCTTATGTATTGAAAGCCCGTCAATAGCTTAATAATTATCAACCTTATCACCTATAAGATGCATGGAAGTGACACGAAACTGTTCAGTTAACTCCCTCACATGTCCTAAATGGACGTACTCAGCAATGTTCATGGGCGCTACACTTGTCGCATTGCTTGCCCCACCCACCAGCGTTCGTGCGTCTGACGGTAGGTCCGAGCACAGTCGTATGATGATCTTAAGAAAACTAGTCAGAGGAATAAATGGCGTATGCGAGCGTATTGCCGACGACCGTACAGCATCTCATACATTCGGCTCCTATGCAGCTGTAGAAGTAATCGGATGGATAAATTTTCGGAGACGTTAGTTCTCCCATATATGGTCCTACTTTTAAATTCCAATAATAATGCACAAAGTTTTGTCCCTTCTTTTACTTCAGTAAGCTAAACTGAACTCCAACTGAACTTTAAACCCATCTATAAATTGTAAATGACCTTGATAGATTTTATGACCGTTGCTTGAACAATACAAATGTTGCTTGACCAATAGGAGCCGGTGGATTATCACTAACAGGCCCTTCATCGCACACGCATTTCGGGCGGATGAATACTCTCTCGAAGAACTGTTTTGACAGTGATCAATGGGCTGTATGTTTTTTACATTATATATAATCACTTCTATTTGTCCTGAAGATTAGCAATACTGTGTATAGTATTGTATACCTTAACTCTTTATTTTTCCTACCATATTTTCGTTCCGAAAAGTAGCATCTTATACAGGGACCTTCAGCTTTCCTGAAAAATCATATGGTTTGGCCTGAATTTCAGACTATACATTTGTAGACATCATCACCCATCTCAAAATGTGACTTCAGCTTTGGAGACCCTTTATAACATTTTCTAGCAAAATGATAGCGCCCAAGCCGAATAAAAACGTTTTGGCCGCGAAGGCCGCGTCAAGGGCCTTGATTAATTAATTACGCACGTATACACTGACTACGCGCGTCCATGTAATGATTTGATCTCCAGCAGAAATGCTCTTGGAGGGTGACTGAATGGCCATGTTGAGTGTAAGTGTACTTTCAGGGGTAGTCCTACAGGTATCGACATGGCTCAATACCTCAATCAGTGGCTGCTGGCTCAGCCGAGCAGAGTATGGAATCGCACCCAACTGTGTCTGGCTCTTGCATAAGCGCTAAAAATGCTCTGGTTGTGCTATCAGAGACCTTTTGATACTTAGTGTACCTACGGCAGTCTTCCCTTTGCTTTACAGATTCTGTGCACCCACTTATTTATTCATCTGTTACAATTCAATTTTTTCTCCCTCGATTAAGGCTAATAGAATACCTTACAGTTAGGACCCTTTACACCTATTTTGCCTGCTTCTCTTGTAAACACTGCAAAAGCAATTTGTTTGCCTTTTTTTGATTTTCCCTCGCAAGCTGCTTACAGGATTCCTGTGTTTCAAAATAGTTTTATGTATTTTAAAGATTCCTCTTTCTATTTTGGGTTTTGTTTGAAAACCACGAATGCATTTATCGCAAGCTATATTCTTATTATGCGTGCCACTTCCGAGGTTTTTGTCCCTCTAAAACAAAGCACTCCAAATTTTAGTACAATCCTTTGTTACTACAGGGACATTTAGTTCCATTCTTTTTCTTGCCTTATTAAATTTTTCGGGATAACTTTTGCAGTTACTGGTGATCCTCAGAACACCAGTCTCGGCTCAGTCATTTTCTTCGTTTAGGCTCAATCAGACAATTTTAAAATCCGTATCTGTACCTACTTCGCAATATCGTCACTTGCACTTGCCCGGAAAATGACTTTGCATTTACGTGATTGCCAAATTACATATGGATATTCCCTTCTTACTCGAAATTGTTTGTCCACTCCAAAATTAAGGCAACATGAAGCCATGGGCTCAAATCTGACGGGCTATGATTTTCGAATAAAAATTCACACGAAAATTGTGTTCAGTGATCCACGACCTTTGGCCTTATTGTGTATTATGTTCACAGCCTCCACTTTTTTATTATTTGCTGTCATACTGCAGGATGCACTATAACAAAAAAAACTTGACCGCTGTTTCATACGATCTAGGAAAGAGTGACCTTCCCGTTTTTGGCTTTGCTTCTCAAACTTCTTCAAACTGCGTGGTCAGGAAAAACGTAAACTAAGAGACTTCATTATGAAAACCTTTTTATCTTTATAAAGAATCTCTTGTTAACTTACACTGAACTGATTTCAATCACATTGTCTACTCTGCATGTTACAGTTTCCTCGGATAAATTTTCTCGCCATAGTCCGGGGATTATCGTAATTTATGTCACTCTTCTTTTTTCGAAGTAAAATTGTAAAATTAACCTTTCTTATATACTTCCAATTTAGCAGCTTATTAATTTTCGTAGCTCCTAAGTGGTATGTAGGTGACATGTCAACACGATTTACTAGACTGAAAAATGTCCATAGTATAAAGCCTAGAATGCTACATCAACCCAACTTGGAATGAAATTTACAGGTGTAGACTTGTCTTATATCTTGATTAAGATTGCCTTTGAGTGCGTGGAGTGATATATTAGCTCTTTTTATCAAAATATAAAATTAATCTAACTGGGCCATGCATCAGTGATAGGCATTCTGAATGACAGAGTTCGGAAACACGCTTCCAGTATGAATAATAGAGGGCCTCTATAACAACCTGTGTTATAATTTTATGCTAATGCTGTTTCGTAGGCTGTGGGTTCTTCAAGGACTCTTTTTTTAGTGTTATATTTAGAACCGAAATTAAACTATACCAACTTAAACCTCGTTTCCGAACTGGCTTTCCCTTGCACTCAGATGGAACCTGTTGATCAGAGACCAAATTCGAATGAAACTCCTGCCGGCAGCTTTGGCCTTGGTGCTGCCCTAGCTGTCGCTTACGACCTTATTGAGGATCCTTCTTTTCCCTGTGTATACTCTGAGGCAGGGGGCAGTGCCGCAACCGGTTACAATGCAGTCCAATCTCCCTTCACTACTGTTCTCACTCCACCTAACCAAACCGGAGGTTTTTTGCTCACCAACGCGTCATCTGATCGCCTCAAGACTGCTGGCTACTACTCTCTTCCTGTCGCTGCTGTCTCGCAATCGCAGCAGCCCATACAGCAGCAGCCAAACAGATATCCTCTCCCTGCATGGAATACCGCCGCAACTGCCACAACTACCTCCACTTTACAGCCCTTCTGGGTATCCGATCGAACTACTGGGATGTCCTCCGTCTACTCTGCCGCTGGGCCCCCCATGACTGCCTATTTAAACCCGATTCCGACAACGCCAGGTCTGCAGACCTCATCCGAGGCTCCTCCTTGCTCGACATCTGCATCCACACTGTCACCCTCCGTATCTGTTCCCTCCTCTGCCTCACTCTACTACTCTACGGACATTTCCACTCAGCATTCATATCTGGGCAACGGCCCGGCCTCTGAGTCGACCCTGTCGACAGACTCCCTCATCTCCAATCGGTCCGACAGTTACAATTCAGATGGTTATACTCTTAAACCAATACCCTGCCCTGCAGCTGCTGTTGTCCCTTCTGCTGCTACCGGAAGCGTCCCCTCATCCTCGCCGGTGCCTCGAAAATCCAACCATCCAGACGCTCATAAACACTCAAACGGCCCCTCCTCCTCCTCAACCACATCCGACGATGGACTTTATGAACTATCCGAGGAGGACGTAAAGGAGATTGACGATATGGTAAGTTATGGTGTTTTCATACCTTCTATTTATGGAAACGCGACTGCACTGTCTCTTCCCCATGTCACCTTTGTGACAGTTTTCACCTGTATGCGGGATATTAAACCTCATTTTCAAGCCCTATTTGGGTGAATGTAGACGGAGCTATGAAGTGCATGGGTTTGTGACAACCTCGTCAACTGTCTCCCCTGGTAACGTCTCCAGTTCGAAACAGGTTGCGTGTGGGAATACATACTTCCCAAGTTGCAACTACTCCCTCGGGATAGTGCTGGTCTTTGTCGATTTTCAACTGGCCTGTAGTCCGTTACCTGTCTTCAAGTCGCCTCTCTACGATGTGCATTTCCTTAGTACTTTGACCCTTCCATGCATCTGCATCGGTATTCATGGTCTATGCATTTTAGACCCCCCACTCCGTGGCATTGTATTCACTCCTAAGAGGTGATGTGTGGGCCAAACTACGTGGTTATTAAGCATTCTTGACTGATCCAACTGACCCATTCAGTTTGGTTGTTGCGTCGAGCAAAGGAACCGTATCCGCGGCTTCAGAACTTTCTCCCAATCCGTTTGGTTCATTTTGAGGGGGCCTTTCTATGGATGATAATGCATCTAAATCCCAGAACACGCCGTGTCTTCAACCTTTTTTGTTTGTAGTCCTGAAGTGCATCCGCTCAAAATACGCAATAAGTGCTCGGCCTCTTCCGTGAACTGGTCTTCACTGTGTACTCGTAGTTTCAGTTCGGAACAAATTTTGGAGTTCACGTAAAAACTCGGATGCCTAAACTGCAGCCCCTTGTTTGCATCGAAAGGTAATTATATGCCCGTACTTTTCGTACTCCACCAATCCCTAGTCTGCAATCCGCCGCTGCCAAAATGAAGAAAGATGACGGGAATTCACAGAAACACAACCAACTTTGTAACGATGTTTGTGCTATCAGACAGTCTGTCGACCTATCGATACTCAGAAGTTTTTCGGAATATCTGCATTTCTTCTGGACTGTTAAGACTTTAATGGATACGTGATTCGGAAATTCCATATTTCCCTCCAGTTGCCAATATTACTTTGATTATCAGAGCAGTTCGGTCCTCTGGCTTTATATTTGCAATTTTCCCCTTAAGATGTTTGCGTTCGTGTCTACTGTCTGGCCTATTTCGAATATGCCGTCACTGCATGGCCTTCAAATGAGATCACTTTGTTGTTGCGCATTCGGAGTCATCAACTGCTGACTTGTTCTTATGACTGAAGCTAACCGTTGTGACTCTCGGCTGCAGCACTTCAGAGATCTCTGCTTCAGCTCGAACAATGGCGAAACCCCACCCCCTCTCCCCTCTTAATCGGATCATCGTGCAGAGTCCAGAGTTTTGAGCTCACCACAATGGGTGGTCCTAGTGTAGGTCTTACTTTTGGGAGTATTTTGGATTGCCTGGAGGGCTGAGAGTTGGACTGAAATATCTCCTTTATGTGGTCTTTACGGTATTCTCACGCATGCGAGATCCGAGGTACTCTTATAGGAGCTGTCGGGACCAGGTTGTGTGTGTGTGTGGTATGCGTTGTTTTGTCATACCCTGTGCCTGGGTCTATCTCTGGTCAAGAGGGTGCTAGAGGAGACAATGTGGTAGATGCTGCACGAGTTACCGCTGTTGAATCCACTGTGTGGGGCACATGCTGTGAACCTCGGTGCCGAACTGTTATTTTTTGGATCTACTGCTGGCTTAGTGATGATTCAATGGGCACAATCACCCGGTCTGGCTCCAGTGCGTTTCCTCTGTAGATACCTGCAGCGCTGGGTGTAATCGCGCCGCCTCCAATTACTCAAACGTTGATTAGCCCATTCCGTATTTATTTGGGATACAAGGGGTTCCTGGGGCTCACAATGGTTGTTAGAAACGTATATTGGGCGAGCAGTCTAGATACATCCACTCGTATCTCCTTTGCAGTGTGGGGCAGCTTAATCCATAGGCAAAATCAAACCAGCCATTTCATGGGAAGCTTTCATGTGAGGGTTCGGTTTATGTTTACTGTCTGTTTTCCCGCTTTCCCTCAATAGTCCAATTGATTGTTATGATCATTTTTGTTTTGCTGTTTTGTTGTTTTTATCGTCTTCGTGACTAGTATTGGGCAGGAAATGGGCGTGTATTAGCTCTCGATGCGTCTAATCGGAGCTCGTGGACCGTAGCCCTTCAGTCATATACACGACGACACGACAGTTTGACCGTCGTAGTCCGACGATGTCCAACGTATGCTCTACGCCATGGTGGTGCAGGGACGGTGACATGCGCGGGGATTAGTTTTAATTGATAGTAGCCTTGCGCTGCAGCTACCGCACTCCCTCCTCCGCCCCACCTCAGCCCGTTGTCAAGACAGAGGCGGGAGAAGACGCTGGTGGCTGGAGCCGCCCCTGGGCGTACCACAACACCTAGCTTGGATCGCACGGAGTGGGACTGCCATAAACGCTACCCATTGCAGCCTAACTCAGTCCGCCAGTCAACCACCACACAAAACACACATTGGGCTGACCACGCGGTCCGAGTTATCCCGTCAGTGGGCAACCTTCCAAGCCACGGCTTTTAGCGCACCGTGATAGTTTCAAGCGCGTCAGATTGTTTATAGTGAGGAAAATGCGCTGAGCCGTCGACCTCACTCACTCCCCCACCCCCACAATCAGACCACCGTCCGAGGCAGTCAGTCGTCTGCTGCGGGTGTGGGCGCATTGGCTGACGGGTCGGCGTACCCGTCTTCGCGCGCCACAGCATGACCTGGCCCCCATAATGCACACACCAGGATTCACTAACTCAGGGGATATGAAGGAGCCATCGCCGTCTGACTCCCAGTCCACTGGTCAGCCACTCGACACACAGCACATACTCTGGGCCAACGGCGTGGTCTGGTGTAAGCGTCAGACTGGCAGCCTTCCAAGCCACGGTTTCTAGGAGACCGTGATTTTTTTCAGGTACATTATGATGATGGTGAGGGTGTTGTCTATGTATTGGTGTAGGTAGTGTGCGCTTATGTGGCTTAGCCTCTGGTGGTTTACCGCAGGTTGTCTTGGACGCGCATGTGTCCTAATAGGCCCATACGGTGTATATATGTGCTGGAACAGTGAGGGCAATGGAGGCGGGCCAGGTGATTGTATGTCGGAGCCCCATGCACTGGTTCACCAGCCTCCGTGCGATGGACTCGCATGTGAATGACCAGGCCGATGCGTGAGTTGAAGTTGCGGGCGCAGTGTGGGCAGGAGAAATCGGGAGAGGCTGGGGGGATGTCATTCATGATAGGGGGGTGGCAGTGGTGGTAAAAATGGCAGGAGCGGAGGGTGTGCATGGTGTATCGGTGTTGTCCGTAAAGGAGTGTCGTCAAGACGACGGCCTTGTACATCTTCAGTTTGGTGTTCAGGTGAATACCGTGGCGATTCCACACGGAGGCCTGCAGCCGGCCGAAGGCCTGACTAGCTTTAGAGATCCGTTGGTCAACCTCGTCATCGATTCTCGTGTTGAGTGACAGCTTGCTTCCTAGATAAGCGAATGTTGCCACGTTTTTGAATTGAGCACCGTTGAAATTGATTCGGGGAGCATTGTATTCCGCGCTGGCTGGCGGCTGGTGCATGACAACCGTTTTGGCTGTATTAATAGTTTATCTAAAATTGGTGCAGCCTGCAGCGAAGAGTTCCATACTCCTTTGCATGTCCTCCTCCGTCACGATGTTAAGGGTGCGGTTGTCCGCGAAGAGCAAGCCATGGACTGTACCAGTAGACACGCGCGTTGAAGCCTGCATACGCCGACTGTTGAGAAGGTGCCCGTCAGTTCTGTAGGCGATGTGGATCCCAGCCTGCTCATCACGGTAGGCGTCAGTCAGCATAGCAGAGAACATGAGACTGAAGAGGATGGGGGCCAGTACGCAGCCCTGCTTCATTCCGTTGGTCACTGCGAATGCTTCGGATACCTTCCTGTTGTCAGTGACGCGCGCCGTCATCCCGTTATGAAGCTGACGCAACATGTGCGTGAACCGTTCAGGACAGCCGAATTTCTGCATGACTTTCCACAGTCCATCGAAATTCAGCGTGTCAATGGCGTTTTCAGATCCCCGAAGGTAGTTTAGACGTGGGTTCGCATCTCCTGGCCTTTTTATTGTAGCTGACGGTTGACGGAGATCATGTCGGATTTTCCGCGGTGTCGTCGGAAGCCACATTGGTTTTCCGGGAGCAGGCCCTGCTCTAGGTGACCGTTCGGACGATTGAGAAGGATGCGGGCGAAGATCTTCCTGGCGATGTTGAGCAACGAGATACCTCTGTGGTTATCACAGAAGCGCCGGTTCCCTTCCACTTGTACGATGTTCGCGTCTTTTAAATCCTGTGGACTTGTCCTTGCTGCCACATCACCTGGAAGAGTGTTATGAGTTCCGCCAAAGCCGGTGCTTTTAGACTTCCGGTGGGATTGCGTCGGATCCCGGTGCTTTCCTGTTGGAAATCTGTTGCACGGCCTGGATGGTTTCTGGTAGGGAAGACGGCAGATCCAGGTCATTGTTCGTGTCCACTTGACGGACACGGTCAATGGCAGCATCGGAGATGGCTGATGAGCAATTAAAGACACTTCTGAAGTGCTCGGCCCAGCGCTTCAGGATTTTGGATTTCTCCGTCAGAGCTGAGCAGCAGTGCGGTTCCTTTGATGCAGGGGCCGTAGGTGGCCTTGGTGGATTTTAAGAAGTTTTTCATTTCATTGCGGTCCGCATACCCCTGGGTTTCCTCAGTCTCGAGGCGTCCTGTTTCTCCCGTAGTAGTTGCTGTACAAAGTGGTGGCATCTGAAGAAGGCTGCTTTGGTGGCGTCAGTCCGAAGGTCCATGTAGTCTTTGCGTAGTCAATTCTTCTCCGCGAGTAGGTTGCTGATGTCGGTTTCATTGTCGTCAAGCCAGTCCTGGTGTTGACGGCGTGCGCGTCCGAGGACTTCGAGGGCGGTGGACTGGGTGACATTTTGCAGTTGACACCATCGTGTCTCCACGGTGGGGTTATCTGGAGCATGCAGGTCCTCCACTTTCTGGGTTATTTGGTTGCTGAAATCAAAGCAGTGAGCAGGCAAATTTAACAAAACTGTACTTAACTTACCCGGCAGTCGCTTATCTTGGGGCCCTCGTCGGGGCTGAAGTCGGAGCCTCATCTTGGAAATGACGTGGCCGGGATCCGTCCAACCATCAGCATCGCGGATCGCCTTGGTTACCAGCACGTCCTGTTGATCTCGCCTCCGGACGAGAACATAATCCAGCAGCTGCCAGCGCCACGGCCGTGGGTACATTCACTTGGCTTTCTCCCTCGTCGGAAGGCGGAAGAAGGTGTAGGTCAGCAGGAGACGGTGTTCCGCACACGTGCGCAGAAGAAGGAGGCCGTTATCGTTACAGCTACCGAGACCGTGGGGACTCAGCACTCCCTGCCAGGCAGCGTGGTCTGTTCCGACGCGGGTGTTGAAGTCACCAAGGAAAATTAAATTATCCGCCTTCGGCACAGTCGCCAGCAGGGCGTGTAGATCCTCGTAGAATTTGTCCTTTGCCGAATCAGCGCTCGTCATTGGGGGAGCGTAGGTGCTGATGATGGTGACGAACTTTCCCCCCAAAGAGGCATACGGAGCCTGCTCAGGGTATAATTGATACCCTGCAGCAGATAGGGCAGACTTTCACACGATATCGTTCCAGATGGCAAAGGCGACACCAGCGTCGCATCGCTCTGCCTTTGGCCGGCCGCTCCAGAATAAGTTGTAGCCGACACCCACCTCCTCCAGCTGACCCTGCTCAGAGAATCGGATCTCGGTAAGAGCAGCCATGTCTACCTTGTAGCGCGCCAATTCCCGTTCCGGCCGGTTGCCCTTGGATTGTCTAAAAGGGAACGAAGCTTCCAGGCTGCTATTATGAGCGGACGCACCCGAGCAGCCTGGAGGGTATGGCGCGGTGGATGAGGCCGGGGGATTTTGTTGTTTTGTTTGAGTTTTATGACCGCATATTTTGTGATCTGCGAGACGCGGCCGGCTGCAGAAGACGTGATACCCAGCATTTGTTTAGGGCTCCTTTTCTAGCCCCTTCCTCCGCGAGGAGGCAAGCAGCGCTGTCCCTAAATAGGGCTGCTTGGACATCCTAGACGGTTGACGAACTCCACTTTGGGTCACGGGTTTGGTTTAGTGGGAGAGCGACCCGAGTTATCCTGGGCCTCCTACGGGTTTGCTGTCGCGCCCACCGTAGGACTTTTTGAGAGGGGGAGGTGGGAAGTTCGGGAGTCAGACATACCAGGTGTGGAGTCACACACAGCACCGGAGACCCTCATCTGGTTAAGCCCACCGGTCGTGACGGTTGCCCGGGGTGTGGCCGCTGGGAAGAGCCCAGCTACGAGGAGCCACAGGTGAGAGTTGGGTACCATTTAGAGGCGGCCACGGGAGCTTTCACCACCCGTGCGAGACAAATGGAGCGACCAAATGCTATCTGTGTGGTGCTACCCCTAACTAGTACCCCCTACACCCCTAAACCTAAAGAACACCCTACCCCTCCCCCTGTCAGATGGCGATTGCGTGGGACAGTGATTGTCGTAGAATGGTAGCTTGTGACCGTTGCATTCGAAGGCAGCGTCTCCATTCATCCTTCTAGCACACCGGCTAAAATTTCCAAGGTTGTACCTTACGACTGTCCGCAAGCCATATTGGACGACTGATGACATACCACCGCGGCTTGTGACCTTAACCGATTTTCTTAGATCGGTGTGCACCCACATTGAAAGACGGTATCCTTGAATAGTCTGCGTCTGCATGTTTCGAAACTGGGTATCACACTACCTGTGGACTCACCGGGTACCCCGTATTTAGGCTATCAGGCAGGCCCTTTCCCGCGAGGTTGCCATCGTCCACTGCCAAGTGACGCAATACCTCTGTCCTCCAGACTGAGGATCAGATTTCGGTGACTGTTCCGTAATTTGACCCTGTGGAAACTCTAATTGATGCTACACTTCGGTTACTTAAGTCTGATTTTCGTAGACTTGGGAAACAGCACGTGTGTGGCACGCATGGACATGTGTGTTAGATTAAGTCGGTCACCGCACTCACGTCTCCCTCCAGTCGTCTTGAGCGTGACTCGTCATTCGAACGCGTTGTATGTTGGAATCCATGGTGTGCAAATCTGCTTCGCCACAAGCCAGTGGGGCAGCGTTGACGTTCTCGTCGCCCCGAATGGACGAATTATCAACTTGCATTCGCAGACTAAGCGCATTTGCCCCCCCTGTTGCGGCACATGGCTTCGGGTCACTTTCTTCGATCCAGGAAACCATCTTAATGTTGGTAATCACACCAATGAACTCTCATCTGAAACACGAGGAGGGAGCAGGATTCGGACGAATATATGAGCATCAGACAAAATGTCCCTATCGGCTAAGCTTTCCTCCGCGGGGTTTGCCTCTGCTAAGGACGACTAATTCCAAACAGGAATCTCAAGTTTTGTTGGTAACACCAGGCATTCCCCTGTCAGAGGACTGGAACTACCTGGGTCAAAATAGCCCGACCCCCCCCCCCCCCGCGGGGATCGCGCTTCGGCAAGATCACAGTGATGCCAGCTACCTCTGGGATATTTGATCCTGCTGATGTTGGGAACAGTTGACGGCGGCCATGACGACGACAACTATGGAGCTACCTATTCCACGTTCTCCCTAACCTCGTCAAACTACGTCAGCGTGCATTTATTCTTCCATTTGCTCCAGTGGAGCAGGTTATTCTAATTGAACGAGCACGCACTTTTCGAAAATGGCGCGTGAACTTTGCTGGTATGCTAAGAAAAGATGTTAGACGAAACCATTAAATATTTCTATGCGTGTGTATCCAGCAGATCTTGGCTGCCAAGTAGACGCCAAAGGAACGTTCCAGGAGGGTTGTCAAGTAGCAGCGAGCTATCATAAATCGCTGAACCAGCGCCTACTTGCGATGATGATCTGGTTATGTTTAAACCGATTTTCGCACACTGTAAAAACCTCTACTGTGGAGCACTTAATATGGAGGGGCTAAGCACCCGTAGTTCTCCAGGCGCATTTACTAATACCCTTTCCTCCATGTGTGTGTGTGTGTTCCCTCTTGTCTCCACCCCACTGAAATGTGAGCGCCTTACTGACGATCCTTCTAGCTCCACCCCCACCCCGCAGACTGGCTTACTGCCTCTTCGTCTAATTATCTACCTCGTACACCGCGAGTGCATTGGGCCTCCTAAGAACTTGTCAAAAAAACATACGTACTTGATGCATTATTCAAGTCGGGACTTTTCGCTGAACCGCGACAACATGCCAACGATAAGGCTAGTACAAGTACCACGTCGCCTCCCCGTGTCCCTCCCCCCCCCCCCCCGACGCCCCCGCCCCCCTGGTGCACCTCGTTACGCCAGCGACCGCGTGCGAGCCATCACCACGCGTCCGGACGCGAACGCGCGGGCACGATAACGGGGGCCGTCCGTGCTCGACGCCGCTGTGGCGGTAGCAGCAGCAGGCACGGCGACAACAACGGCCATCTGCTGCCGCGCCGTCTCGGCCGCGGCGCGCGCGCGCGCGGTGACTCATACTGGCGGGGCCGCAGTAGAGCAGTATATAGCAAGAGCGATAGAGAGAAAGAGCCGTTGAATTGGTCGTGACGACGACGATGACGGCTTCCTTCGCTGTGCCCTCCAGGTGGTGTTACATGCATGCACGAATGGGGCACAGGAATGTTGCTTTAGTCCGTTCGCTCGCCGGGCGTGACTTCCGTCTCTGTCATAATTTTTCACCAGGCGTTCGCCGCCCGTTAGTCCCCAAGGCGGACCCTCGCCTTTTCATTAAGGACATTAGTTGCACTGGCATTTGTGCTCACCAAGACTGGTGTAGTCAACTGCATTGCTCAAAGCATCGCGGACCCCAGTGTTCAGTGATCAATGACTGTCCCCCATTTGGAGTCCTGTTCTAATTCTTCCTGCCCAGCAGCGTCTTCGGGTCTTTCCTCTTCACATACATTCACCTTTTTAATTTCTTACCCTGTGGTTTTACCAATTTGAACGGGTGATATGCTTAACCTCGCAGGTGAGTTAACCTTTGAACCGGTAGACTGTGTGACCGAGACACGTTCGGCGATGATCTTTCACTACGCTAGTGTAGGGAGGTCCCGTCGTCTGCAGTCAACGACGCAGTATGCTTCGGAAAGTTTAAATTTTTTTAACTTCACAGCAAACTGAACCCTAAAACGGATCGTCCGAGCCGTAACCCCATCATTCAGAGGAGGAAAGTTGTGCCCAGTGCTGGGATGTCTTCGGTCCTCTGAAAACGCGAGGGCCAGACAGAGTGACTGTGATCATCTCTGCCTTTAACTGACAACTTGGGCGTTCGAGGGAGGGACCCAATCCAACCGGGTTCCATTTTGTACGCGAATGTACCCACCAAATGTGTCCTACACTACAATGCATTCTAAAACTCCATCATGACTACCGGCAGCGGACGGTTGTCGGTTTTATTGGCTTCTGTTCCTTTTGAATTCCTGGTACGGCATGCCGTCAAAAATGAAGGTCTTTTTATCTTTCCACTACTA
>WEDG01006079.1:22500-65819 GCA_017591395.1 Schistocephalus solidus
ATGACGACTGGTCCTACTCAGCACCAGTCTGGTTCACTGTTCCGCAAGGGTTGAATGCCAGCCTCCACCCTCTGTCCAATCATCACGGTTAACGATAAGGATCCGTTGGATTGTCCTGTTGACTAGCTGCCAGTCACCGGCTTGAACGAAGTACCTGCTTCGCGCGGACCTCAAGCGACTCCTCTTCTTCATGTATTTCCTCTACCTACTTAAACAGTTAGCGGTGGTAACTCTTCATGAGACCACTGCGATCGGTGAGATCTGTCTCCTGCTCTCAGACTTGCCAACTGGTCAACCCTTTCCCCCTTCCCCTCTTTCCTCACGTATGCGTCGAAAGAGCAGCCCCTCGATGCGTGGTTAGCGTACCAGTATGCGTGAACAACACGCCCTCCCACCGGCAGGGTTGGTTCTGGTTTTGTAGAGGTACCACACTTCAGGCGGAATCCTTCCAGCTGCCTGATACGACTTCTAGGTCGTATTAAACAAAGTCAGCGCGCGCATCGTTTACCTGCTGCAATCTCAGTCCATCTCTCTCTCCCCCCCACACGGCAGTTCGACCGTCGATTTCGACGATGTCCACCGTATGCTCCATGGAAGGGTGGAGCAGGGACGGTGACTTGCGCGTGAATTAGTTTTAAGTGATAGTAGCCTTGCGCTGCAGCTACCGCACTCTCTCCTCCTCCCCCACCTGAGCCCGGTGTCAAGACAGAGTCAAGAAGACCGGAGATGGGAGATGGCGCAGGTGGCTGGCGCTGCCGGAGCCGCCCTGGGCGTGCCACCAAACCTGGCTCTGATCCCACGGAGTGGGATTGCCATAAAGGCCACATTAAGAAGGAGCCATTGCAACCTGACTCTCAGTCCGCCAGTCAGCCACTCCACACAAAACACACATTGGGCTGATCACGCGGTCCGAGTTATCCCGTCAGTTGGCAACCTTCCAAGCCACGGCTTTTAGCGCACCGTGATAGTTTCAAGCGCGTCATATTGTTTATAGTGAGGAAAATACGCTGAGCTCTCGACCTCACTCTCTCCCCCACCCCACAATCAGACCACTGTCCGAGCCGGTCAGTTGTCTGATGCGAAGCGAGCGCAGCTGCTGGTGACCTCGTCTACGTGTACTACGTACACGACCTGGCCCCAAACACAAGCACCAGGATTTCACACAACAGGGGGTTGAACGGCTTACATCTCACATGTGTGAGATAGCCAGAGGTCACGTTAAGAAGGAGCCATCGCAGCCTGACTCTCAGACCACCAGTCAGCCACTCCACACAACACACATTTGACTAACTGCGAGGTCTAGGTGAAATTGTCAGTTGGCAACCTTCCAACCGCGGCACTCAACGTTACCGCACTCTCTTCTCCTTCCCCACCTGAGCCCGGTCTCATGACACAGTCAAGAAGACCGGAGATGGGAGAGGGCACAGGTGGCTGGCGCGGCCGGAGCCGCCCCTGGGCGTGCCACCACACCTGGCTCGGATCCCACAGAGTGAGGGTGCCATAAAGACCACATTAAGAAGGATCCATTGCAGCCTGACTCTCAGTCCGCCAGTCAGCCACTCCACACAAAACACACATTGGGCTGACCACGCGGTCCGAGTTATCCCGTCAGTTGGGAACCTTCCAAGCCACGGCTTTTAGCGCACCGTGATAGTTTCAAGCGCGTCAGATTGTTTATAGTGAGGAAAATACGCTGAGCTCTCGACCTCACTCTCTCCCCCACCCCACAATCAGACCACTGTCCGAGCCGGTCAGTTGTCTGATGCGGAAAGCAGGCGCAGCTGCTGGTGACCTCGTCTACGTGTACTACGTACACGACCTGGCCCCCCAAACACAAGCACCAGGATTTCACACAACAGGGGGTTGAACGGCTTACATCTCACATGTGTGAGATAGCCAGAGGTCACGTTAAGAAGGAGCCATCGCAGCCTGACTCTCAGACCACCAGTCAGCCACTCCACACAACACACATTTGACTAACTGCGAGGTCTAGGTGTAATTGTCAGTTGGCAACCTTCCAACCGCGGCACTCAACGTTACCACACTCTTCTCCTTCCCCACCTGAGCCCGGTCTCATGACACAGTCAAGAAGACCGGAGATGGGAGAGGGCACAGGTGGCTGGCGCGGCCGGAGCCGCCCCAGGGCGTGCCACCACACCTGGCTCGGATCCCACAGAGTGGGGGTGCCATAAAGACCACATTAAGAAGGATCCATTGCAGCCTGACTCTCCAGTCCGCCAGTCAGCCACTCCACAAAAACACACATTGGGCTGACCACGCGGTCCGAGTTATCCCGTCAGTTGGGAACCTTCCAAGCCACGGCTTTTAGCGCACCGTGATAGTTTCAAGCGCGTCAGATTGTTTATAGTGAGGAATATGCGCTGAGCTGTCGACCTCACTCTCTCCCCCACCCCCACAGTCAGACTACTGTCCGAGCCGGTCAGTTGCCTGATGTGGGAGTGGGCGCATTAACTGACGGATCGGCGTACCCGTCTTCGCGCGCCACAGCACGACTTCGCCCCCATAACGCACACACCAGGATTCACAAACTCAGGGGGATATGGAGCAGCCATCGCCGTCTGACTCCCAGTCCACTGATCAGCCACTCGACACACACAGCACATACACTGAGCCGACGGCGTGGTCTGGTGGAAAGCGTCAGATTGGCAGACTTCCAGCCACGGTTTCTAGGAAACCGTGATATACTCTGGTAAATGGTGATTGTGAGGGTGTTGTCGATGTATTGGTGTAGGTAGTGTGCGCTGATGTAGCTTAGCCTCCGGTGGTTTACCGGAGGTTGTCGTGGAGGCGCATGTGTCCTAATAGGCCCATGCGGTGTGTAAATGTGCGGGAGCAGTGAGGGCAGTGAAGGCGGGCGCGTCGAATGTATGTCGGAGCCCCAGGCACTGGTTCACCAGCCTCCGTGCGATGAATTCGCAGGTGACCGACCAGGCCGATGCGTGAGTTGAAGGTGCGGGCGCAGTGTGGGCAGGAGAAATCGGTAGAGGCTGGGGGAGATGTCATTCATGATAGTGGGGGTGGCAGTGGCGGTAAGAATGGCAGGAGCGGAGGGTGTGCATGGTGTATCGGTGTTGTCCGTAAAGGAGTGTCGTCAAGACGACGGCCTTGTACATCTTCAGTTTGGTGTTCAGGTGAATACCGTGGCGATTCCACACGGAGGCCTGCAGCCGGCCGAAGGCCTGACTAGCTTTGGAGATCCGTTGGGCAACCTCGTCATCGATTCTCGTGTTGAGTGACAGCTTGCTTCCTAGATAAGCGAATGTTGAGCACCGTTGACATTTATTCGGGGAGCATTGTAGTCCGCGCTGGGTGGCGGCTGGTGCATGAAAACCGTTTTGGCTGTATTGATAGTTAATGCAAAATTGGTGCAGCCTGCAGCGAAGAGTTCCATACTCCTTTGCATGTCCTCCTCCGTCACGGTGTTAAGGGTGCATTCGTCCGCGAAGAGCAACTCATGGACTTTAGTCGTAGACACGCGCGTTGGAGCCTGCATACGCCGACTGTTGAGAAGGTGCCCGTCAGTTCTGTAGGCGATGCGGATACCAGGCTGCTCATCACGGTAGGCGTCAGTCAGCATAGCAGAGAACATGAGACTGAAGAGGGTGGGGGCCAGTACGCAGCCCTGCTTCACTCCGTTTGCCACTGCGAATGCTTCGGATACCGTCCTGTTGTCAGTGACGCGCGCTGTCATCTCGTCATAAAGCTGAACACCGAAACTGGCACCCTCTTCTGCTTCCCCCAACTGACACGGTTGCTAAGTTTACTTTATCCAGGTTTGCGAGATGTCTAGGAATACGTAGAAGTTTCGGTGTTTAAAATTGTTTACTACTATGTAACGTGTTTATTCGAATCTATGAACGGATACTGGGAGTTCACTCTGATGTGGGCTTCTGAGCCCCTTTCCAAGATGTGAAACCTCTGATAGAACTTAGAAATGATCTAAACAGATGGAATATTTGCGTCCAGCTCTGGGCTGAACTCAAAGTTCACGCCTTCTTGGCCTAAAATGAGGTATGACTGACTGATGACGGTCGCGGAGCCAGAAACTGCTGTTTCGATCTCTTTTATTTTAGCGGATACTGCTATGTAACTGCCTGCTCGAAGGTGAAAAGGAAGCGTCGTACTCCGTCCTTCAATCAAGCCAGGCTAATGAACGCTCTTGCAATGTGACTTTAAAGATTACGACTTTTAGAGCCCCATGACTAAGTGAACCCGGTCTGAAATCACAAGTCAGCAGTATCGATGTCAGAATTGGTCTCTCAAGTACCTTCAGGCTTCAGCGAATTCTATTGGGAGCAATGTTGCCCACGGAATAACAAGGAGTGGTTTGCGTTTACTCCAACCTCGCATCGTGTCTTTCTACCTAACTTCCGTCGTGGTGGGATGTGCCGAAAATAGAAGGAGAATTAGGACTAGCTGTGTGCATGAAATTCTTGAAGCAAAACCACATTGGTCCCCATAACATACACGTTTAGTTTTTCAACCTGAGCTGCGCTGCTGATGCGATGCGAACGGCTCTGAAACACTCATGGTTTTAACGAAAGAAATTCACGGAAATTCACTTCCAGCCGGGTTGCTCGAAATCAATCACCCATTTAAGTCTTCAATTCGGTGTTTTTGGCCCTTAACGCCATAGCAAATAATGCTGTGCGGCGTAGCCCCATAACTGCGTCCACTCGCTACCTTGGTCGACCCGCTTAATTTTTTTCCAGTTAATTTTACTCCTCTGTCTCCCATGGAAAAGTGTACCCTGCTTTGGACGACAGTGCGTTCGTTTTCTAAAGTTTTAACTTCTGAAGATAGTGATAATAGTGATTTGGTTGCAACCAGACAAATGAGCTTTAGCCGGCTTTTATTTGAACCCCGTGGCTGCAACCTACTTCATGTTCAGTTTATGTACTGGCGTCACTCAGCCGGACGCGTTTCTTCGTGAGTGTTTTGTCACGCTAGGGCGCCGCCTCCGTCTATTCCTTAGTCCTCCGCGCTGTGCTGACGAAGAGTTGTGATGATGGTGATTACTTTTATGCCAATGACGGCGATGGTGATGAGGGCGGTGATTGCGGGGGCGATGGTGGTGGTGGTCTTACCACCGGTGACGAATTGACCACTGCCGTGGCAACCGCGCCCCCTGTCTCTCTCGTGTCGACCAGCGTGCGCGCGCGGTGAACGCCAAAAGCGCACTTGCACGCTTCTTGTCGGCTGCTCACTGCCGCATCCTGATTCATCTCTTCACCCTCCATGTCGTCGTCCTCGTGGCCATCGATCGATGGCACCTCACCCGCCTTGCTGCCCGCCCTGTCAGTTGACCGCCGCCCCTGCGGTCTTAACGACTGGTCGCTCGCTCGCTCGCGTGTGTGTGTGCGTGCGTGCTATGCGCGTGGGTGTGCGTACGGCTGGCATTAGGTGCGTGTGTGCACCTCAGCACACAGTGTGCGTCCGTTCACGCCTGGCTCGCCGCTGCCGCAGCACGCATCGATCGATAATCGCGCGTGCCTTTCGTTGTGGTCGCCTGCTTGCGCGTCCGTTTTATGCACGTGCTTTTATGCGTGCGCGCTTACGGCATCTCGCTTTCTCCATTCGACCTCTTATACATACTTATGAAGTTCCTCGCTCTTCCTCCCTCCCCCCCACTAGCTGACCCGAAATCCAGAGGTCACCTCCAGTCGACACTGGAAATACTACGTTGAGACGAATGAGTGGACTCGTGCGACCTGCGCCCTCATGGCATGCCTTTTCACCCGGGACCAGATGGCCAACTCTACCGTGCTCGGTCGCGGTGGTTCTCAGCGCGAACGCCTGCCGACTAATCTCGTAGCCTACGTTGTCAGTAAGTACTGTTCAGCCTTAATTTTTTGGGGTTTTGAGTTCTCATCTTGTTTGCTTCAAATTCACGCGCAAAGACCTCCTTTTTTACTCTAGGGGATGTGAAAGACAACTGTACACTGTTATCATAGCAATTTTTATTAAGGGCGTTTTTTGTATTGTTCGCCACCAAACGATGGACTCACTAACCACCCCAATTTACTCCTCAGTCCCTTTACTTGGTCTACGTCTTCTTCTGCTCCCTTTGTTTTACTCAGATATGTTTGATGCTGTCAACCGTCCATCGAATCGAGCAAATTTACTACAAACGATGGCCCACCACCTTCCTCTAATCGATGTAGTGCCACCAATCACAAGCTCCGCAAGTCAGCATGGTCCGATTGGTTCGCCAAATTGCGAGTGGCAGTTAATGAAGGAAACGGTCCACAGTGGGCTCCCGCCAATCGGTCCGCACTGATCCAAACCGCTGTTGGACCGGCTGGCTCAATTACCCGGGCTTGCAATCGAGAACGCTGACTAAGGGCCTGCATGGCTTCTGTATCCTCAGCTTCTTGATTCCGCTTTTAGGATGTGTCCTGTCCGTCCACCGAGCAGTGCCAATCGGTGGACGGACAGGTGCAGGTCGTGGACCTGGGTTCACCAGTCTTCTCGGCCAATTGACCACGGCCGGTGTTGACATGTTGCTTTCTTATTGGGTTCGGCAGGGCAACTTTGCCGTTTAGTCTTTAATCCTTCCCCGACATCTTGGTTGTGTGCGGCGTGCGTACACCATCAGGCGTTAGCTTGGGCCACCACCCAGCGTATGCCACATGACCGATAGACGCTAAGACTGTCACGCTCTCTCTCTCTCTCTCTCCCTCCACCCCTCACATCTAATATATGTGAGATAGCCAGAGGCCACTTTAAAAAGGAGCCATCGCAGCCTGACTCTCAGACCACCAGTCGGCCACTCCACATAACACACATTGAACTGACGGTGAGGTCTGAGTGTAATTGCCAGTTGGCAAACTTTCAACCCATGGCGCTGATTGCTGGGTGATATTTTCAAGCTTAGATCGCATGTAACAGAGGAGCCACCTGGAGAAGGAGCCGAGAATCATGCTTATCCCTCAAGCAGTTATGCATGTTACGAAGAAGGAGATGCGATCACTGGAACAAGAGCTTTGTTAGCCGGACGTTTCGGATTCTCACTGGAATGCATCATCAGAGACAGAGTCAGATAAGGTATTAAATCGCCCAGGTTTCGCAGCATTTATATGATGTAGTTGCTAGGCCACCGCAGGCCTATCAACATTGACATTTCCCGAGTGCATAGCACATAGGTGACCTGCCAGCTGTTGCAGTATGCTGTTGTAATGCCGTTGCTGTGCGCAAGCGTGCTTCTCAAGATTATCGGTTCCTACGCTCATCGCACGTGGTTGCATGTGGTGCGATGATGGCCCGCAGTAGAGTTGCTGACACCCGGATTTTGTCAGCCGTTTGAGCTCTCGGTTAATTCGGTTCGCTGAAATTGGCACCAGGAACAGTGGCCCTCCACATGGCGAAATACGTTGCCCAAGCAACGTCTCAACACCGAATATGGAGCAGGCAGGGCGTTGCCCTTGTCGATTGTTTGAGGGCCGGAAAACCATGACTCGAACAGTTCGCGGCTCACGTGGTTGTCGCCTCTAGCGAGAATTTCAACTTTTTCAAACTTGAATGCGCGGCCGGGTCCCGTAAAATGAGCCGAGACTTGGGAGTAGGCGTCGTTCATCCGTACTACTACTGCGCGCTCGGTCATTCGCGTTTGGAGTAGTCTTACAGTTTCTCCGACATAGTTACTTTGTCCACAACTGCATCCGACCCGATAACCGACACCAGATTTTTCTTGCTGTGGCAGTGGGTCTTTTGGCCTCATGATCTGGCGCCTTATGGTTGCCTCCGGCCTGCATGCAACTCCAACGCCAAGGGGTGTAAGAAGGTGGCTGACGGCTTCCGAGTCATTCTTCATGTACGGTAGATCTCGCCAAAATTTGGGGCCGGTTGGATTTAATCTCTCGTCTCGATTGCGTAGGCACTGGTTCACGAAGTTGTGTGGGTAGCCATTCGATCTAAACACTCGTGGAATATATTTTAATTCGACAAACCTGTCGTCCGGTTCACTTCAGTGCGTCTCCACACGCTGCTATAGTGCCCTTACGCAACTGCGTTTGTGACTCATTGGGTAATTGCTGTTGTAGCTCAGTATTTGCGCCGTGTTCGTCGCCTTCCTGAATACTTTGGTTTTTAGGCCACCACAATCTTTGCGAAAGACGAGGACATAAAGAAGGGCCAGTTAGTTGTTTTCTTCTTCCTCCATCGTAAATTGTATATCCGCGAAGACAGCGGGTTCCCCTTTCGCTTCTAAAGGTGACCGATGTTCGTGTCATTGTAATCCTGAGGAACTTGCCCTTGACGCCACATCTCCTGGAATATTGTTGTGAATTCCGCCAAGAGCCGAGGCCTGCCGTGCTTTTAGACATGCGATGGGATTGCGTCCGGTCCCGGTGCTTTCCCGCTGGAAACCTGTTGCACGGCCCGGATGGTTTCTAGTAGAGAAGGCGGCAGCTCCAGGTCATTGTTCGTGTCCACTTGAGGGAGCCGGTCAATGGCAACATTGGAGATGGTTGATGAGCAATTAATTACCCTTCTGAAATGCTCGGCCCAGCGCTTCAGAATTTAGGATTTCTCTGTCAGAGCTGAGCAGCAATGCGGTTCCTTTGATGCAGGGGCCGTAGGTGGCCCTGATGGCTTTGAAAAAGTTTTTCATTTCATTGAGGTCCGCATACCTCTGGAGTTCCTCAGCCTTTCGGACCATCGAGGCGTCCTGTATCTCCCGCAGCAGTTGTTATATAAGGCGGTGGCATCTGAAGAAGGCTGCTTTGGTGGTGTCAGTCCGAAGGTCCATGTAGGCTTTGCGTAGTCGATTCTTCTCCGCCAATAGGTTGCTGATGTCGGCGTCATTGTCGTCAATCCAGTCCTGGTGTTCACAGCGTGCACTTTTGAGGACTTCGAGGGCTGGGGACTGGATGACGTTCCGCAATTGACACCATCGTGTCTTTATGGTAGGGTTATCATCTGGAGCATGCAGTGCCCCCAGTTTTTTGGTTATTTGGTTGCTGAAATCAAAGCAGGGAGCAGGCAAATTTAACAAAACTGTACTTAACTTACCCAGTGGTCGCTTACCTTGGAGCTCTCGTCGGGGTTGAAGTCGGAGCCTCATCTTGGAGATGACGAGGCGATGATCCGTCCAACCATCGGCATCGCGGATCGCCTTGGTTACTAACACGTCCTGTCGATCTCGCCTCCAGACGAGAACATAGTCCAGCAGATGCCAGCGCCGCGACCGAGGGTGCATCCATGTGGCCTTCTCCCGCGTCGGAAGGCGGAAGAAGGTGTTGGTCAGCAGGAGGCGGTGTTCCGCACACGTTCAAAGAAGAAGGAGGCCGTTATCATTACAGCCACCGAGACCGTGGGGACCCAGCACTCCCTGCCAGGCAGCGTGGTCTGTTCCGACGCGGGTGTTTAAGTCACCAAGGAAAATTAACTTGTTCGCCTTCGGCATAGTCGCCAGCAGGGCGTGTAGATCCTCTTAGAATTTGTCCTTCGCCGCATCAGAGCTCTTCATTGGGGGAGCGTAGGCGCTGATGATGGTGGCGCACTTGTCTCCCCGAAGAGTCAGACGGAGGCTCATCAGGCGGTCATTGATACCCTGCGGCAGACAGGGCAGACGTCCCACGATGTCGTTGCGGATGGCAAAAGCAACATCAGCTCGTGTCGCTCTGCCTTTGGCCGGCCGCTCCAGAATAAGTTGTAGTCGACACCCACCTCCTCCAGCTGACCTTACTCAGAGAATCGGGTGTCGCTGAGAGCAGCAATGTCCACCTTGTAGTGCGCCAGTTCCCGAGCGACAAGTGCCGTCCTCCGTTCCGGTCGGTTCCTCCTCGGATTGTCTAAAAGGGAACGAAGCTTCCAGGCTGCTAGTGTGAGAGGACTCATCTGAGCAACCCGGAGGGTATGGCATGGGGGGGTCGGACGGGGGTGTTGTTGTTTGTTTGAGGTTTAGGACCGCGTATTTTGCGATCTGTGAGCTGCGGTCGGCTGCAGAAGATGTGAGACCATACATTTGCTTCGGGCACCTTTTATAGCCCTTTCCTCCGCGAGGAGGCAAGCAGTGCTGTCCATAAATAGGGCTAATCGGACATCCCAGACGGCTGCCGAACTCCACTATGGGTCACGGTTTTGTTTTAGTTGGAGAGCGATCCGAGTTAGCCTGGGCCACCTACGGGGTTGCTGTCGCGCCCACCGTAGAACTTTTTGAGAGGGGGGAGGTGGGAAGTTCAGAAGTCAGACATATCGAGTGTGGAGGCACACACAGCACCGGAGACCCTCACCTAGTTTAGCCTGCCGGTCGTGACGGTTGCCCTGGGTGTGGTTGCTGGGACGAACCCAGCTTCGAGGAGCCACAGGTGAGAGTTGGGTACCAGTTAGACGTGGTCACAGGAGCAAATAGAGCGACCAAGTGCGACCTGTGTGGTGCTACCGCTACCCCGGGACACACACGTTTAGGGATCAATTTGGTTTGTTCTAGTCCAGGAGGACGGCAGCTATCAGCCACACAGTTTCCTCATTCTGATGTAGATTTTTGCCATGTATAGCTACCGATAATCAGCCAGGTTGTCGCATAATCCGGAATGAAATACGAGTACTTGACAAAGGCTCCACGCCCGTCCTAACCTGTAGCGTAGCCCAGATGCAATCGGTTAAGCACAGGATGCCCTGGTGCGTTATGGACATGAACGCAAAACACCGTCACGGCGTCACCAACGGCGGAAGCGTGTCCACTAGAGGCTGTTAATGACCCTGCTCTGCATGATTGTTCCTACAACCAATTAACGGGCTTCCTGAGAGAGCTTTTTAGTTCCTTGTTATAGTTTTATTTGACCAGATCATTGCTGAAGGGACGCGCAATAGCACCAGCAGCCTCGTTACACTCATCCTATTAAGACCCATTTGCACGCACGCACGCGAGCACGCAGACTGCTATTGTTTGTTTAGCGAGACGCTGCGGACACGCTTCCGCAGCGCCTCCCCCCACGTGGACTTTGGACGCGTGGAAAGTCCTGCCGCAGCAGCAGCCGCCGCCGTGGCGTCGTTTTCATCGTTGTCGTGACGACTGCGGTTCCGGTACCGGAGAGGTACCACCCAAAACGGCTTGACATCGAGCAGAGGGCGGGAGGACGCGCCACGCTGTACAGAGGCCTTGCACACATACGCACACCTATAACCCAAAGATAACTGCCCAGCCTCGTTTGAGTCAGAAAATGTGTCATTGACGTAAAGACCGGTGCGTGGGGCGTGGGGGGGGGGAGAGCCGAACTGAAAGGGGCGCACGCACGCACGTCAACATTATCCACCCCAACCCACTTTCGCCACGCCCACGCTAGCATTGCGTCACATTGGGAGCGGGTAGGTGGGCGTGTGAAGTGGGGGGGGGGGGAAAGGGGGGCTGACCACACACATGACAGTTCGACCGTCGTAGTCCGACGATGTCCACCATATGCTCCACACCATGGTGATGCAGGGACGGTGACTTGCGCGTGATTTAGTTTAAAGTGATAGTAGACTTTCGCTGCATCTATCGCACTCTCTCCTCCCCCACCTGAGCCCAGCGTCATGACAGAGTCAAGAGGGCCGGATAGTTTCAAGCGCGTCAGCTTGTTTATAATGAGGAAAATGCGCTGAGCTGTCGACCTCTATCTCTCCCCTGCCCCCACAATAAGAACACCATCCGACCCTGTCAGTTGTCTGATGCGGAAGTGGGCGCAGCTGCTGGTGACCTCGTCTACGCGTACTACGTACACGACCTGGCCCCCAAACACAAACAACGGGATTTCATACAACAGGGGGTTTAACGGCTCACATCTAATATGTGTGAGATAGTCATAGGCCGCTTTAAAAAGGAGCCATCGCAGCCTGACTCTCAGACCACCAGTCGGCCACTCCACATAACACACATTGGACTGACTGTGAGGTCTGAGTGTAATTGCCAGTTGGCAAACTTTCAACCCATGGCGCTGATTTCTCGGTGATATTTTCAAGCTTAGATCACACATGCAACAGAGGAGCCACCTGGAGAAGGAGCCGAGGATCATGCTTATCCCTCAGCAGTTATGCAGACTGAGACCATGTTTTTTGTGGTATTTAGTGTGAGCATGTGAGGTGCAGAGGCTGATGATGGAGATGTCGTGTTGTGGTATAGCCGGCGGTGTTTTACCGGAGGTTTTCATGGAGACGCATGTGACCTAATAGACCCATGCGGTGTGTGAATGTGCGTGAGCAGTGCGGACAGTTGAGTCGGGTGCGGTGGGTGTATGTTGGGGACACACACGATAGTTCGACCGTCGTAGTCCGACGATGTCCACCGTATGCTCCATGGAAGGGCGGAGCAGGGACGGTGACTTGCGCGTGAATTAGTTTTAAGTGATAGTAGCCTTGCGCTGCAGCTACCGCACGCTCTCCTCCTCCCCCACCCGAATCTGGTGTCAAGACAGAGTCAAGAAGACCGGAGGCGGGAGAGGACGCAGGTGGCCGGCGTGGCCGGATCCCCTAAGTCCTAGCCGCCCCTAGGCGTGCCACCACACCTCCCATGTTCGGTATTTGTTAGCGGAGCGCAACCCGAATAACGCATGCCGTGCCCTGATGTGGCCCCCGTGTCGGTCCAACGCATCTACCACGTGGCCCGCCTAGGGGGCACAGGGGACACACTCACGCACACAAGGGAAGATGCATTCGTAGCGCGCCAAATCTGTGCGAATGGGTCACACTGGTGGGGCGGGGGGGGGGCAAAAAAACCGCAACCAGCCTGTTGAGTGGAGGAGGACACTTTTCACAGCCGTTGAACCCCGGCATCGGGTACTTTTCAGCCACTTAGCACTTTCTGAGGCGGCAGGTTTTGCAACACAGCATGGTGTGGTTTTTTCTCGTTCGTTTTGAAGAAGCTAGTTGAGTACTGATTTTTGTACGCTGTATGAGTTTCGTTTTGGGTGCTCGTCGCTTTACTATACTAGCATTCTCACTAAATTTTAACTACCCGAAGTGCTTCACTCAACTCTGGCTCCTCCTGTCAACGTACTCGCGCTAATGTTTTCAGGAAAAGGTGCTAAGCGCAGTGACCAGATGAGTGTAACCAGGATATTTCTGAACCCGTTCGCTCAGTAGCTAGAGCTTTAAACTTCTAACTCGCAGAACGCAGGTTCGAACCTCTAGGGTTGGGTATGGCTGGTTAATGATGGTTAATAAACCAGAGGTAGCCATTCCAGTCCCCCTTCTCATTTTCGGGGTTTTTCTTCTGTACTTCGCTCTAGCCACTGAGCGAACGGATTGAGAAATATCCTGGCTGCACTCCTCTGGTCACTACAAAGTTTAATGCGTGAATTTTCGAAACTGGTGCCCCAGCTCGTTGTCAGACTTTGGGATGTGTACAAGAACAATTAACTATATAACCGTATCTAACAGAAGATTCTACGGTTGGGCGATCTTTGCGCCAATACGCGCTAATTGCAATTTGTCATCCCGTCATGATTGGTCGTGCACATTTGAATTTGTCCTTGAGGATTTTTTATGTGACATCTAAATCGATATGACGATTGATGCATGCTTCATCTGAATGCATTGCTTCCAGGAATTCATGGCTTTTTATCATTGGGCAGGTGCCCACGATCCAAGTGCTCTCCCGTGTGAATTTATGCCCAGTATTCAGTGTGTGCATGACAACCTGGTAGAGGTGGTCTCGTCTTATGACTGCTAACTGATGTTCGTGTATGCGGGTTGTGATGGATTTCCCAGTTTGCCCACAATAAACGGCATCATAACTGGAACATAGGATTTTGTAGACAACACCTTTTCTATCAAGGTAGCCAACCCTGTCCTTAGGGTGTACAATTTTTGAGCGTAAAGTAGATGCAGGGTGGTGTGCCAATTGTAGCTGGTGTTTTCTTAATTGTCTTTCGATAAGTTCGGATACATTTTTTACGTATGAAAGGGTTCGCCAGGTCATTGGTTTTGGTAACTGAGTGGCCGTGTCGTTCGAAATACCTTTCTGTTTGACTTCTTGGCGTTTCAAACATTGATGCACGAAGTCACGTGTGTATCAATTTTTGGTGAATAATTTAAAAAGGTATTTTATTTCCACCTGACAACTTTCTTCCTCAGAGCAGTGTGTTTTGGCTCTATTTAGGAGAATGTAGACTGTGAGAGACGGGGTTGTTGCTCTCAAAGTGTACGATGACCTCAGAATATGTTTCTTTGCAATAAACTGATTTGTGGAGTAATCCATCAGTTTTTCGTTGTACGAGGACATCCAGAAATGTTGTGGAACCACATATTCCGTGTTGTGGTGCGTGTAGAGTGACCTTACGCCACTGCTCCCACTCACTTTGAAATTGAAAATAGTTTAACTGATGTCGCCCACAAGTCACCCAAAAATGATCACATTGGTGCAGCATTAGGGCAAACGAACACTCAACCATTTTATTTTACACGTTAGAGCCGAGGTACTTCTCGGCCCGTCGCTTTCTGTCAAACTGCTACTCGCGACCCGCTGTTGTCTGGATGTCAGACTAAAAATACCTTATGCAGTGGCGGTCCTCCCCCGCCTCCTCCGTTCTCGCATTAAATTTGACATCGGTGCATTATCCGTGTTTCAGAAGTTACGCCTTCGCAAGAATATATGCTTTCGTGCAAAATTTATTACCAGTACAGAGAGCGAGCGAGAGGAAGAGAGAGAGAGAGAGGCGCAGGAGGCCACTATGACGACGCCAGGGTCGTCACTCGCACGTTTACGTGTCTTGACGCGTTCGCGTGCAGAGCGTCTTAATGTGATTATGAGCCTGCGGAAGTCGACAACCGGAAATCGTCATGGCGGCACCGGTTAATTGTAAAAACCTTCCCGCATAAAATCCGCTTAGCGGTACTGCACCACCGGGGAGAGTTTTTTGCGTCATTTTCGCCCATACCAGCCAATCACTGCTCGTATGGGTTGCTGATGCGCCATCATCTCACATAAACCGTGAGCTTCGTGAGCCGCATTACCTCAACTAATTATTCGAAGTTCGGCCCTGTTTTCCCTCTACCCAAACCATACAAACAATGCCCGCCTACTCGCTGTTGAGCGGAGAGGTCGAATTGATAAGGTTGGGGGGGGGATAGATTTATCATTTAAGTCGATCGGCCACCCGCAGGGTTATTCCATGTGATTCTAATCTACGCCTCATGCTGCAGAATGCAACGTCGGGGTTTTGAAAATTTTATCCTGTTGATTCCAACACCCAGGTGGGACAACATTCAGCATGCGTGCGCGCGCGCGCGCGCGTAGTCGAAGGAACCTGATTTTATATTTGCTTCCGTCCAACATAAAAATCACCCCGTTTGACACCCAAGTCCATCTCACATCCAGACTGGTTCGCTTCATCACGTAGGTTTGGGGCTTAGTCACCGACCTGGTCACATCTCGACTTTCTGATTAGGCTTTCTGCAGTATTTCTCACATGAAAGGCCATGTTGATGCGGGGGAGGGGGAGACATGAGACTGAAAAGTAGTTTTTGGGCTTGAGCATGCTTTAATTAGCCAGCTGCAACCCCGACCAAACTCCAGTTCAGTTGCAAACTACCTTAGCCAACAGAGCCTATCAATGGGTGATGATACACTGGAAAGTTTCCTGATTGTCTTTCGCCGCAAAGGCAACCAACAGTCACGTTAATTTATCTGCATCCTAAACGAACCATGCCTCCGGTAAAACATTCAATGCAAGGAGGCGGGGTAGCCTAAAACAACTGTCACTGAGATTACTGTTGGCGCAATTTCTGACCCCGTCAACAATGAAAGTGATGTACAGAGATCATCCTGGAGCACGACTCACAAACGCACCAAGCCAGGAAGCTACTCTTCATCAAAAATCAAGCAATTTTTAGGCAGTCGACTCCTGCGAACAGGTCCACGTGTTGAAGAACGTGGATCGCCATCAGCCAGCCAGCCAGCCAGAAAACCATAACGCGACCGCAGGCCTTAATGACAAAATTTTTATTCAGTCTTATTACCGCCCACTATCTGACTGCCTACGATAGCTCTGAATTCAGTGCCAAGGAAATAAACCCATTCCATACCGCACCACTAACTATCAGCGTTTCCGCGACCATGGACGCGTTCGTCAATCACAACAAACCATCCTCTATGGAAGATCGCAGGTCGAAGGAAGGTTCGTGATAGTGATGAATCTGAGGATAAGGCTGTTCTCATCAGGACTCATGAACTTTATCTCTTTTTTATCATTTTTCTCCTAACTTTGCACTCAGCCCCCTTGTCGTAGTTTCGCACGCAGGGGGTTCCTTTGTCGGATGTTAGCCTGCGTCTCGTTAATCGCCACGAACGACAGTTCGAGGCGGTAGGTGGCACATAAAGGACGCAACTAAGATTAGCCACCATGATCGGTGGTCTAGCAAGCTGCTCGACTCAGAGAACCGGAGGGGGGTGAGATTGATGCTTCGCAAGCCTTCCTCACGTGCTGGTGTCGCTGCTGTTGCTCGGAGTCGTGATGGTATTCACAGACGATCCGTCAGTACTATCTCCAAACTGATGGGTCGCCTGAGAAAAACAGCCCAGTTGAGACATTTTAGCGAGTTTGGCTACCCAAACTGCAGGTTATTTTGTTTGTTCTTGAGCCTCCCCCTACACCTCCAGACAGCATCTGAAACCTAACCGCGCCGCACCGCGATAGCAGTGCCGCCTGCCTCATTCATTCAGGCAATTAAGAGAAGGGTGGAGCGAACAGGTGACTTTTCTGAAGGTCCAGATCGTTGTGTGTGTGTGTGCGATGAATACGAATGAGACAGGCTAGCAGCTCCGAGCTGATGTGAAGTGTCAATGTGTTAGTTTGCAGCCTTTTTTTCAGCTAGGTTTTACGCTGCTTATCTTTGATCACGAGGATGATGACGACGACGACTGTGCTGCATGTTCCTGCTTGAGATGATCACCAAGGGCTATGTTTACCTATTATTCTTTGCTGTCATGGGAAGACAGCAATTTTCACTCTCTCGACATGCGGATTAGAGACCTCGATTACCTTGAAAGTCGCAAACATACGCTCGACCTTTGTTCCAACCAACTCTTTACAAATTAGCGGTCGAAGGGTGGCACCACGCAGAGCGCGATCTATCACGCGTTGCAGTTTTGGCAGCCCTAACCTTGCATGCCTTCACGATCTACACTCCCACCAACTCAAACAACAAACCTTTTCTCTTTGGTTCCCTTAGCCCTCCCTTCGGTAAAGTGGTCATTGGTTCAGTTGTACATTTTTATAATGTTTTCCTCTCCGCATGCTCTGTCCACTGCGCAGTCGGGGATCTGATTTTTAGCCTGTTAAGTCAAGATGGACAGCTGGGTTGAATCTAATTCCGCCGAATCTGTCGGTAAATGCCTAACTGCAGAAGTACTCACCACACCTTGCATTGCTTTGTCTTCTTAGCAAAAATGCGACGCAGATTTAACAAGTCCGCAGCAGCCGTACGTGCCCGTATGGCTCAGAAGTGCAAGGATGAGCGACGCTTCGGTCGAGTGCTGCCTCCGGGTTGCATCAACCAGCCCTCTGCTGTCACCAGCGGACGATACTCCTCACGGTCTCCTGGCGTGAGCTCCTCGCGACGCCGCAACGCCGTTGGTTCCGCCAGGAGCCAGCGTGGCACCGGCGATCTGCGTGCCTCCCCACGACGCAACCAACGCCCTCCGCAAACCCCACCATCTGCGACAGTCTCAAAAGTCACCGGATGTAGCGGCAGCAACAGCAGTAACAGCAACAGCAGCGGTAACGGATACTTTTCCAGCTGCGGCTATGGTCTCTACCCTCCTACTTCAGGTGGCGTCGCCATGCCGCCTTCAGCGCCGAGCCTCCATGTCTCCTCCCCGCACCCCGTGCACATGGTCTCCTCGCCCCCTGCCCTCGGGGTCCATGATCCCCCTGTTATCCTGGCTTCCGCCACCGAGATGGCGGGCTGATTGTCACGCTGCGAATGCGACAACGCGTACGCACGTCGAAAGCTGCTTTTATATCCCCCTCCCCCCATCCTCCCCCCGTGATGACCCTGCTGTGGGAGCCCCGCTCGGAGCCACATCCTTCTCACGTTATGGCTGTTTACACCCACCCTTTCCTTGTGCTTTTGAAAACTAACATACACTGACGATCGCCATCAACACCACCACCACCACCACACCCCAGTCTAGATCACGTGTCTTCCCACTCGCCACCGCACGCACGCGGCTGTGCCACCGCCGTCTCTGCTGCTGTTGCTCTGTGTTCGTTTGCCTTATGTACCACATTGCTTTCAGTGATCCTTTTACTACGCGAAAACGCACGCACCCCTTTTTTCTCACTTTTTTATAAGTAAACGTATGTATAAGTATTCCTGTATGACTATTACTACTGTTTCTACTGTGTACACGCACACTTCCCTCTCCCACCCAATCGCGCACGCGCGCGCATGCACACAGGTGTCCACCGACTATTAAGCCGTTTGTAAGTCTTCCACTGTCGATCTGCCCTGACATCGCCGTTTCACTTTCCAGACTCCTCACCGTGAGATGTGTGTGTGCGTGGGCGTTTACATACCTTCTACCCCAAACCACAGCCTCCCTATTCTCCCTGTTTCTCTATTTTTGCACCACACCGACAGCTTTTCTAGCAAGTTTTACTCTTCGCCGTCGTCGTCTTCTGCTCCCTTCCCCTTCTCCGCCGGTACGCTCAAACTCCCCATAACTGCCTTTAGCCCTCCGCCCCCTCTACGGTTACACTCTGGCGAATGTGATTTCTTTTCCCTCTCTTGTCTTTCTGTCTCGGAAATTGTAAAACCGCCGCCGCCGCCGCAGCCAGACAGTTTTGTCCGTAGAGGCTGTCCGAACCATAACAGAAACAAGCATGCGGGTGGACGTAGATGTGGAGGGAAACCCCATGCATGTGCGGCAACAACAGCTCCCCGCGACCCGTCTGAGAGGCTTCTTGCTGCGAAAGGACAATCACTTGCCCACCCTCTCCGATCGACGCAACGGAGACGACTGCACTGCTCCCCTCGCGCCCCGTCGTCCTTTTGTAGCTGTATACGCCCACGTGTACTCGTATCGCGGGCGTTCCCGCGGAAGGAGAGGCCACAGAAGCCGATTTCGACATTCCTTCTTTACCCGGTCCTTCTCTTTGACTTCGGTCGCACCACCACGCACGGCTACCATCACTGTCCTGCACACTTTCTGCACAGCCCAGTTTGCAACGACGAAATCTGACTTGCCCGCTATCTCTGTCCCATCTATCAAACTCTTCCTGGTCTCCTCTCCACTGTAGGAATTGATTATTTCTCTCCCCCCGCCTGCTTGTCTTTTGCTCCGTTAAAGCTGGTCTCTTTATGTCGACGTGATCAGGATTTTGACTTTCTAGGTTGTGCATCCTTTCTTCCTCCTTCCCCTCCTCCTCCTTATCCTCTCTATGCTTCTTCTCTTTTTTTTCCTGATAATCGGTATTTTGTTGCCACAATCTTAAATGAAATTGCTTGCACTCCTTGCTCTCCACTTTATTTTTCCCCTGATGAGTTGCGCTACTGTGCTGATGAAAGTAAGACTGGCTGGGAGACGCCGATACTTTTGGTGAAGGGTGGGATTGGGCTACTTGCAGGAGTTTTAGTTTTTTAGCCATTCATATGGGGTGAGTAGGTGGAGAATCCCGTAAAAATGCGCCTAAATGAACTTGCAAGATCCTGGCCCCGGTCGCTGCAGAATGTCTGTGCAGCCGGTGCGGGTGGTTTCTAGTCTGAAGTGTTCCATTTCCAGCCCTTGCTGAGTTCACTTCGATGTACGACGTCATCGCACACTTGCTCGGCTCTTAGGTCTGGACACTGCCCTGGATTCGCGTGGCCAAAAGGTCCAATGGCGTCCCGTTGTAGCTATTGTGGGCGATCCTTTGTGTTCTGGGCACTGCCGCGGGCCGCCGTGTTTCATGTGTTAATTTCACTTGTATCTGATTGGCTGAAACCCAAGACAAGACTTGTCAACCACGGGCTGCACTCTAACGGGATTGGTGTAAGTTGCTTCGGACACCACGAGGAGGGGCGGACGTCACGCTCATACAAAAGCCAGGTCAGTCCTGCGATTGAGTCCAGAAACACCTGGACCTAAGCTCCAAGGCGAAATTATATTTAAATTACCCTTTTGGTCTAACAGCTGATAACTGCTTCACACGGGTGCTGTTCGCGAAGCTTCCTGTTGCCATAAGTTGTTCGGGCACTGTGCTCCGAAGCTACATTTGACTCGTTCTCGAGACGCGTTTTTAACTGTTTAACGCTGGAGAGTAATGCGGAGTACACACAGGTATCGGCAGCTTCGCTTATGACGAATCTCTTGAAGCAAGTAGTCGATACAGATTAGATTTCACGCCTTAAAGCAAACTGTGATGCAGAGTTGGCGGCCTCAACGGTTTCTTTGACCGAAGCTCATTGCAGCGAAATACAAAACCCACCGCAATCCACGAAACGGTGACCAGTATCCGTAAGATTTTCTTGGAGGGAAAAGGTCATTTAATTGCAGCACTATGGTTTTTATGATGTCTTATTTTAACACCGGATGCTAGACTCCTTCAAAACGCAGGGTTCCAATCCTAGAACTCCGTTGACCAGGAAAATTGGCTTTTCGAGACACCAATCTATTCGCCAATTAAGAAGGGAGGCTGGGATGACCATTTCGGGATTGTTAACCCTCGCAGGAGCTGGGATTCAGGTTCGGTTTCTTTGTATCCTACAAATAAGTCACGAGCCCGGACTCGTGTCGGTTGCGAAAGGGTATATTAACTGTATTGAAAGTGATCAATGATAACCAAAGTTCACGAGTTTGAATCTCATGTCCCGCAAACCTGGGTTGGGTAAGACTGGTTTTTATGCGACTGTCTCAAATGACTCTAGAGTGAGCCTCAAGGCGCAACGGAAAAGCATTTCTCCTAACCTAGTCGCTGTACGCACTCCCAACATGCTGAATAGGTACTCACTGGTTGGTCACGAGGCTTATTCTAGAACCCCGCCAGCAGCCACACAGCGGCTAGTAGTATAGACAGAAGAACATTGCCGACAAAGACTAGGGAGACTGGAGTTGCCATTTTTGTCTTGTTAGCCGTCATCAACCAGCCTTACCCAACCCCAGGCTCTGCAACCTCTGAGGCTCGAACTTGCGCCCTGTTGGTTAGAATTCCAATGCCCTAACCCACTGCACAACGAGCTCGTTGGCTTGTTAATTTCGATCGGGAATATCAACACTGGTAAAGGGGCGCTAGGTAATCGGTTACGGGACTCACTTGTCCCGTTCTGTCATGGGGCTAATGCTAGAGCCCCGCCAATAGCTGCACAGCGACTAGTAGTACTAGAGACAGCTTAACAATGTTGGCAAATACAAGGGAGACGGGACTGACCATTTCTGTCTCGTTAGCCGTCATCAGCTTGCCATACCCAACCCAAAGTGTTGCAAACTCTGAGGTTCGAAACTGTGACCTTTTGGTTAAAAGACCAACACTCTGAACCACTGCGCCATGGGCTCGTTTTATTGCTACTAGGACTACTACTATTTCTACTAGGACTATTAGCAATAGGACTACTACTACTACTACTACTACTACTACTACTACTACTACTACTACTACTACTACTACTACTACTACTACTACTACTACTACTACTACTACTACTACTACTACTACTACTACTACTACTACTACTACTACTACTACTACTACTACTACTACTACTACTACTACTACTACTACTAGGACTACTACTATTTCTACTAGGACTATTAGCAATAGTAGATGGCCGTTGATTGGTCGCGTTCTATAATGCAAATTAATTTACCTGTAAATGATTGGCGGGATGTCTGCCTTTGATAACTGTCTGGGAGAAATAAAATTTGCCCGAAATATATCAAAACCCAATTTCGACATACTGCCTCTTCCTCATTTTTGTCGTCTAGTGCCAATCTTTAAGCAAGCCCAACATCTTCGAATGGCAAGGCTGTGGGTGGTTCGATTCCTTTTGGGGGTTAAAAGCACTTATAAAGTTCACGCTGATTGAATAATGTAATTTTGCCCTAAGGTCATTCCCGGGGCCGGGGGGTAATTGTTTTTCTAACTTGAAAGCAATCACAACAAAAACATGCACTAATTTGGGCTTATGCTCCACTTGCAGCACTTAGGTGAACCGACCTGCGTATTCCTTTGAAAATGAAGTGCTCTAATTCGCAGCACGGAGGAGGGTCGTTTCTAGCTTCTCATCTGCACCCTCCTGTAGGCTGGCCCAATTCCATGCCTGGAGCGCTCGCGGTTTGGACCAAGGGTTAGTTCGCCATTGAGCCATGCATTCCATCTGTTGAACCACGGCTTCACCCTATGCTGACTGTCATCCGCGAATTTATAGACTCCTATGGAGAGTGATATTCATCGAGCCAACCTGAATTGCCCGAGTGAGTTCATATCTCGCGGCTGTGAACTTCATTCCTGGGTATAATTAAGTGTACGACGAGAAAAAAAGACCCATTTGACACGATATCATTTTGCCAGCCCCCAACTCCCAAGTTTTAATAATACCCTCGTGTATCGGCTTCCAACTCATTCTAGGCCAGAAATAATATTCAACAGACTTCCCACCCTGTTCGTGCGGCACAACATTGATTTATCCTAGTATACTGTGCTAATCGTCTGCATCCACTTGCTATTTATATGTTTTTTTGCCTGGGTTGAAATCGGAATATCCGTGCGGCACTGTGAAAGCTAGTAAGTTATGATTCGCTCATTGTAGTACACTTGCACCGGAGTTGGGACCATTTAAGTATACAAATGTAGGATTGCCCATCTCGGGTTTTGCTCAGAAACGATTGGGCATGTTTGACAGCTTGACCGTCAAAAGCGACGAAGTCCATTGGGCGCCCAACAGAGTGAATGTAGCACTGTCGAATCGGGCTTGCGTGGCATCTATCGCACTCTCTCCCCTCATTCACCCACCTTGCTCGCCTAGGAAGACAGTATCAACAAGACCAGTGATAGGCGTGGGCTCAGTGAACGACAAAGCTCAAAAAAACGTGCTAAGCACAACTAGGTCCCGAACTATTTCGATGGTTTACTGTACGGGCGGCTCGAATCTCACATGGGTGATAAACCTGTAAAGACCTCGTCGAGAGTGATTAAGTACAGTCTGAATGTCACTCCCCCGGCTTTTCCACTGTACTCACCATGAAGCCCATTTTATCTCCTCAGTTGGCAGCCTTTCGAACCACGAATCCTAGCCCGTTAAGATGGAGTCGAGTGCGTTAGATTTATAGTAGAGATAAATGCGCTGATTTGTCGCGGAGATGAATCACCATTGTCGGTTTCACTCTCTTCCCGCTCCCATTCATCAGTCCACTGCCCAAGACTATCAGTCAACTGCGGATGGAAGTGGACGCAGAGGCTCACGGAGATAACCAGCGCATCTACGCGTGCTATGCACAACCTGCTCAATTAATTTACCAGGATACATCGAAGAGCATATATCCTACTAACGGGAGATCTGCATGTTCTGACAGGGGACGATTCGTTTCCCCAACCGGCAAGATAAAATGGATGGCAGAGAAAAGTATGATGTGTTGTGGAGGGGTTCATATGTGGTCTGAGGATATGTGTGGGCAGATAGATTTGCGTGTTGTGATGGGGTTTGGACTACGATGTTTTATTGGTGATTTGTACGGGTGCGCAAGTGACCGAATGTAGCTGAATGCGATGACCAAGTTCCCTGGGACAGTGTTGGGTGGCAATGACGGATTTTCAGGGCTTCAAGCACTGCGTCACCTGTCTCAATGCGAAGGATTCCAAAATGACCGACCAGACCGTGGCGCGATTCAAATGCCCTGTGGCAGGAAATGTGCTGACAGAACTGCTGGAGGTGGAGTTTTTAGAGCTTATGGTACAGGAGTTTTCGGGGGCAGGAGGTGTTGGCAGGTAAAACATGCGGACTGGTGCTTGTCGGGACTCTTCGCGACGGATGTCCAAGCGACTGATCGAAAACCAATGCATGATTTGCTGGGGTGACCGCAATGGTGCTAGGTTGGAACTGAAAGAAAAGTGCTGGTGAAGTTAACGGTGATAGAAATGGTAGTTTGCGAGGGAGAGCGATTGCTCGTGTTGGCATTGCATTAGGTTCGGAGCGATCGACCGAAGCCGCTCCATACCCAGAAGGCCCCTTGACAACGTAGCCACGATGGAAGGCGTTGGTGGCTTGTCTTGTTAGTCCACGACACTTGTGTATTGCAGTCCTTTCTTTCTGCCTTGATAGCGGCTATTCGGCTTACTTAGAAAATGGCTGCTCCAGTCTTTACGATGGTGCTCTAGACGTGCTGAGCCCGAGCAAGGTCCTCAGGGTTGATTTGCAGGCGTTTGTGGGAGGCTTACAAGACGTCCTTATAACGACGCTTTTTGTCAAACCTTAACTGCGAGCATGCACAGTGAAGTCCCCGAAGACGATGCCACTTGAGCGACGTGGCTGCCCCCAAACAGTTGTGGCTGATTCAGAATGGAGTAGACACTGAGGACACCGATTCTTTCCAAAAATTCCACGCTGGGGATCCAGTCTTCCCACATTAGCAGATAAGGTGAAAGTAATTCAGTAACCTTGCTTATCTTTCGTAGACTGTCCATGTCTTTGCCACGGCGATCCGCAACTGACAACTGTAGCCTGCTTGACATTGGAGATATGGCTTGTGGTTTCGTAATCGATCTTAACGTTTCGTTGCTTCCTATGCAGATGACTGTGTGTTAAGCTGATCTTGAGCGCATTCTACTCAGTAAACTGGACTGATTGGTACACAATCACCCTCTTCTCCCTATTTATGGTCATTGCAATATTTGTGCTGCTGGAGGTAAAGGGTCTATGCACCACTGCACGTTCAGTTCCGTCGTGCTGTTGAACGCGTACTCATCCGCGAACAGAAGATAATGGACACTGACTGTGGGGACTCACATGAAGGCCAGCAACTGTCAGTCGGTGCCGTATGCAGTGCCAATTCCTACCGCTCTTTACGGTAGGGGTTCATCGGCACGACAGAGAACCGGAGACTGAAGAGGCTGGGAGCGAGTGCATAACCCTGCTTCACCGTGAATGCTCCCGGGTTCTGCACGCACACTCGTAATTTGTCTGTTTCGGTCTCGTTGAATTTCTGGATCATGCGTGGAAAAGCTACATTACTTAGTATAAGGCTCATGCAAACTGATGTCCTTAACTTGAAAAACATGGTGAAAGGGGAAACTTCTGGAGTCTTTTTCGCTAAAGTAGGTCCTTTATAACTTAATGGCTAAATAAGATGACTAAGCATAATGTTTTGTTAGCCAACTTTTCGAGCTCCATCTAGACTGCTCCTTTTTGTTTCCAATTTATAACAGGTACTAGTGAGGTTGACCACTTTCTATGTCGGGTTTGCAGTTTCAAGTTTCAGAAGAGCAACATGCATAAACTGTCTGCCAGCCGCGCATTTATACATGTGTTCTGAGGATGTGCATTAGGAAGGAAGACCTGGACGTCAACAAAATCATTCAACCAGCCCCTCCACTCTGACCTCACTGTTGTGAAGTCCCATGTGCCGAGGCTTTCATCATATCGCTTGTCGTTCATCGGCATAGCAGCGTACTTTTTTACTATTTGTAACACGCTAACCTAGGTTAATAGGTAGAAATTCAGAAACTGAGAGTGGAACTGTCTACTAACTTATCCTATTCTCTCAGTGAATGAAGCCATTTTTTGCTGGAAATTTTGTATGATACTTTCAGAATAAAGCGTATTCCTCTCTCTCTCTCTCTCTCTCTCTCTCTCTCTCTTCTCTCTCTCTTCTTCTTCTCTCCTCTCTCTCTCTCTCTCTCTCTCTCTCTCTCTCTCTCTCTCTCTCTCTCTCTCTCTCTCTCTCTCTCTCTCTCTCTCTCTCTTGTCTAGGATGTGGAAATCGTTTATGTTTACAACCGCCCCTCTCTTAAATACAGGTGGCATTGGGCTAAAGTTCTAGGAGGGTAGCTACCGCTGTGTCCTACCCTTAGCAGTAAACCCAACCCAAACCTTAACCATAACCTTTATCTTAGCACTAACCCAAAACTTAACACTACCCCTTACCTCATCAGCAGTGGATGGGCGATCACAGATCGGTTACGGGACTCACTCATCCCGTACTGCCTTGGGGTTCAAACTCCAGTCCGGTCAGCAGCCGCAATGCGGCGAATGACAGATACCGACTGCGGCTACTGTGCCTCAAGGCAGCACGGAACGAGTGGGCCCCGTGACCGATCGGTGAGCGCCCATCCACAAATGATCATATTCCCGAGCGAAACCGACAAGAGAACGAGCTTGCGTAGCTCAGGGGGTTAGAGCGTTGGACTTCTACTCGGGCGGGGCATCACCGGAGGGTTGGGTTTGGCTTGCTACCAGTCACCCTTGTCTTTGTCGGTAAGCCTCTTTCACCTATAATATTAACCCTTCCGTTAATCTTCCTGGAATTTGGGGCAAAGTAGCCTGTCTTGTCGGGAGGTCAAACAAATTATTTCCACTGACAGTTTTAATTAGGTGCCGGTGTTTCTCGTTTCCTTGCACGTGCGTTCATATTGAAAATCCGTCAGCCCGAAGGGAGGAGTAGGCACATAATGCCTTTCAAGTAAGCGAGCATGGTGGTTACCTGGTGCATTGTAGACTGAACGCTTGGAAAATTATCTTGACAGTCAACTTACTGCATCAGGATTGGAGGATTTCACATGCAGCAGTGAACGTGGATGGCTAACTGAACCCTACTGCGATTAAACGGATGGCTCCCGGTTGGGCTCTCGCAGCTCAGGTGATTAGCTCGTTGGTGGTAATTAAGCCTCACCCTTGTTGTCATGGTTTCGAACCAAATCAAGGCCGTCGAGTTTTTCACAAGTGGATCAGATGAAATAATCAGAGTGCAGTATGCGGCAGTCCTTATTCCCCCGAGAGAGGGAGTGAGAGAGAGATAGAGATGAGAAACAGGGATGATGTTTATGATGATGATGATGGTGGTGATGATGATGATGATGATTATGATTATGATGATGATGATGATGATGATGATGATGAGGATTATGTTTAGAATGATCTGTTTCACGTATTTCCAGGAACAGAAAATAATGTTGCAGTTGCAGGTGCATGCTTGAGTTGGGACCAGATTGATACATTAATTGGTTGAGTTCTCAGCAAAATTCAGGCTTTAATCAATTTTCGAATTTAAGTTGACTCTGAAGCATCGAATTTAGTCGCAGATTTGAAAACGGACTTGTGTGAAATCAGCCCATTCTTCCGTGTTAAAGATCCCTTTTTCCTTTAGTGACGTTTGACTGACAGGATCTGTACAACTTAGCTCAAAGGTCACGATCGCAGAACTGTTCAAAAACACTAAAACCCGCTTGTTCTTGGGATGTAGGAAACATATCCTGTACACTATTATGTCCGTCGATCCCCGTGATGGATCATCAGCAGAAAGTGACGGGGACTGCCTCACATTAGGCGTGATTTGCGCCTGAACGAGTTTGGAGCGAGGGAAACTTTGTGGCAGTGAATTTGGTCTTTCTGTCGCCCAGCAGGTACTACTAACCTACCCGAGACAAACCAAGCGGACGTGGGTTTGTGCGCAACGACTGTGTTGATAATAAGCCCCGTCTACGCGGGCCACGAGCTGGCTTGTCTCTAACAAAAACAGCCGGCACGCACACACGAATTCTCAGATGATGGAACGATACGCAAGATCACTGTGTGATAATCCGCTCCTGCGATTTCTGCCATCTTGTCACGATACCTTACTGTCCGCCTCGGGCTCCTGGTCGATTCGCTGCTGGAGCGACCCGCGTCTTGGCACCAGTCAACCAACGTGTGTCATTCGCTGACTGGCTGCCTGCGGACACAGAGCAAAGGCACATACGCGCTGGGGTCCTAGAATCTCAACGGCGGACACAGTCACTCGCCTGAAGAGACAGCTCTTTGTCTCAGCAAAAGCTCGTCCAGCATAATTTGTCTACCCTGACTCCTGATTTGGGAATCTTCGTGTCGTTGCGTCAGCGTCCAACTTCGGCAGACACAACTTTGTTATCTTGACATTATGTGGTTTCTAATGCTACCGGCTGCGGATTTACTTAACCAATTGATCATTCAGAAGACTTTAACGTGTCGGTGACCTTTGATGCTTGCGCAGTACTAGTTGTCATTCACGGAAAGGCTTGATAGGAGGGGTTATACTAATTACAACGATTCTTAGTTAATTTCTTGTAGTGCAATTTAAGGAATTTTGCGACATGTACTGTTGGAACATGAGCTCTTCCAGGTATCCTTCTTCTCACCAACGAAGTATGGGAGTTCATGCATCTTCCTCAGGAATACTAAGAATAAGCTGATAATTTCGGTATCAAGTTGCTCAGTTCTCTGAAAGTTATTGCAGGGACGATCAATTCCAAGTCCCCCTTTCAAGTCAAACCAGGATTTTTCGTTCAAAATATGCACATTAAAGAGCCTTCTTAGGCCGAAAAATTGTGGGCACACCGGCATACCTCCCCTCGTCTCTAGCCCCCGCTTTAACGCCTTACCACATTGATAATTCAGGTTGAAATTTCAGTCCACTGGTAGTTGTTGTGGTAATTCTTTAGCAGGAACTGTCCCCCCGCAATGGGCTGCGCTGCAGATGCGCTGGATCGAAAAGGCACTGCAGACTGGCTCATTGCACGCGTTTATCTGGCTGCACAGAGTCCACGTGAGACGGTAATTACTCTCGCACACGCACGTGTTGGCATGCCTTAGAAGTAGGGCTTCCTACCGTCTGGAGTACGGCGCAAAGTTCATCATCCGTTGAGTGATAGGCGTTGACAGTCGATCCAGTGCATTCGAGAGAGAGAGAGAGAGAGAGAGAGAGAGAGGAGAGGAGTGAGATCGACAGTGGGGACTGCATACTCACAGCGCATTCTTCGCTACAACAATTTGATCGCCCCTTTATCTTTCACGACATACGCGGAGTCGTGGATTTCAACGGCTACCAGGCGTTACCAGGACTGGGAGTCAGCCCCCATCTTATATGATACTCTCACACATTCCAGCACCGAGTCGCACCAGCAGAAGTCTCGTACGTGTGTGGCAAGCGCAGACAGTTTTTTACCGTTGTCAGCCCCCACGTCCGTGCCCACCTCTGCTCGTGCTGACATTGTCGTGCCGACGGATCTAGGCGGATAGGGAGGAAGATATGGTGGTATATGCTTCGCAAGTCCGCCTCACTCTAAAATAATTTTCGCGTAAGTTGCCGATGCTGCGCACATTCAGTGTGACATACGGCGAAGATAGTTGATTACGACGGTTGAACTGTCTTTTGGCCGGAATCTGTCTGCACACGACAGTGGAAGTCTATGTGGACGTTTATGCGGTTGATTGGGCCGTCAACAAGCCAAACCCGAGTGTGTGCTCATCGTTCCGTGGCCATCCAATAAAACCGGATACAGATGGTCTCCTAAGGGTCCTGGATTTGCAGCTGGTGGATATCTGTTTACGGTTCAGGGACTGTGCCAAATGGAGCCAGGTGAATTTATACTGGACGATGGAAAGCAATCATAGTGTCTCAGGCCTATTATAGTTTGCGAACTTTTTATGAACAGTCGATGTCGCAGTTCAGGGCCCAGCTACAGCTAAGAACCTGCATGTGTCGTAGATCGTTTTAATGGATGCGCCAGCTAGCTTGCTGTTAAGTTAGAAAGCAGTCTCCGTTTCTCGATTAAATTAGAAGCAAACCCGTACACACAATATGTAATATATTGATTTTCTTTTAGGTCAGTGGCCTAGGAGACTTATGGTGCATGTGAGTTTTAAGAAATGGCAAAATGGAAGCGGGTAGTCCAGTCCTTTCAAAGGTCACATTTAGGGCTTTTGGGGACACTTCCATGACAAAAACAGGCCGGACACATGCAGTCCAGTGACCTGACTTCACAGAGAAGCCAACTGACAGAAACGAAGAAACAAGCGTCAGGAAGCAGGTTAGAATATGAGGATGCGATACTCTTTATGCGAATGGTCGAACACGCCGCAGGACGCTAGGTCTCAGGTCGCTGAAGATTCGACGTGATACGGCCACATATTTAAGATTGACGAGGCCGACATTCTAGCAAGGCCTACAACCGTATGAGTCGTCAACTACTTGAGTCCTGGTTCTCTGGCCTGCCGTCGATTAGTAAGCGCAATGACCTTCCGCCTCCATATACTGCGCTGAGACTTTGTCTAGGAAGACTAATGAACCGCACAGGGAGGACGCGGGTGACCAACGGTTCCAATACCAGAGAGTCAAATTTGCGGGTCATTATCACGTGAAGAATCTAAAACGACGATAGACCTTCGACATTTAACAACTCGGACATGGATGACCGAGCAACCATCGCATCATATACACCACCCCAGCGATTAACGCAAACTCTGTTAATTGGAGTAGGCATGCGATCACATGGCAACTGCGTCCTATAGCTACTGTATTCCTTGTGCCTTCATCACTCTTATTTACGAATGTTTCTGATGATGTGTTCGAGTGAGAATCCGAAAGGTCAGGCCAATAAAATTTGTTCCAGTGGTCATATCTTCTTCTCCAGAGAAGCTAACATTTGAGAACGTCCGCGTTCCATGCGCGCACTTGAGTGCTTGCGCGCGTGCGAGCGAGAGAGAGGAACACCATGAATTTAGTGCGAGTTTACCAAAGGAAGTCTTCGCCCCTAGTCTGTTTATTCAAACTTACGACTCTTCGTCAGCACTGTAGCATACTATCGGTGGGGGGCCTATCGTGACGCCGCCTGTAAGTCATAGCTAGGCGTCCAACAGGGCCGATGACAGAGCTCGGTAATGGTGAGAGGGGGAGTGGTGGATCGTCGCCATGACAACCGAGGCAACTGCGCCTTGCGGGGCGTGACCACCACCATCACCATCACCACCACCACCACCACCACCACTGCCGCCGTCGGCTGACTCCGATGATAGATGCTTCCAAAAGGTCGTGTCAACAAACGGCACATCTCGTCTGAGCACGTGTTCGCAGTGGCTTATGTCAAGAGCAATGCAAACTGCCGACTAAAATAGCCTTGAGCTCATTATACCACAGTAGATGACCGGCCCCCTGGGGCCTGCCTGGTCGGAGCAGTCCTGTGTACGCTTTGCTGAAGTCTAAACACCCAGCTGTTTGCCAACTCGCGGCCACCCGTAGTTCCAGACTCGTCTAAGACTAACAACCGGTGTCTAGGCCTCCTCCCGCCTGTGCGTCTAACAGAGAAAAACCAGTCTGTCTGGTCGAAACAACCGTGTTGCGACCCGTCACGACAGCTGCCTGACCAGATTCCCGTCCATCCTAACCTACGGACACCTACGCCTGTCTCTCCCCCCACGGCCTCACAGCACTCTGCTTAATCAGCAACTTCTCAGATTCCCTGTCGTTATGCCGCCCATCTCTTCTTCTCTCTTGTCCTCCACAAGAATTGGTTGCTTCGCCTCAGTAATACTTCTGCCAGGACGTAAAGTAGATGACATATCTCATGAAATTTCGACCGAAATTCCAAAATGTATTTTCGATTCAAGCAAATTACTTAAGCTTGGTTGTCGTATTGGTAATCATACAGCCTAATTCCAAGATATTTCGGTTACGGTAGGATGCCGGCTTTTGGCATAGCGTCTTTCTAAAAACTGGCACAAAGTATACTCGGCTAAAATGGTTACTTAAGTAGTGTGTAATTTTGTCTTTGATTTTCACTGCCCAGCTAAACAACCCCAGCCAGGCAGTCATTTCGCGTTTGCTTTCTCTCGCCAGTTATTTCCACCGCTTCCCTGTCAATAAACTTGCATAGTTCAAACTGCCATAAATCGCTTCCTGCCTGACAAACAGGTATCATTAAAATAGACTGAATGACATTCACAGTCTCTATCAGTTAGCTATCAGGTAGCACCTACGACGAAACATTAATTCTTTATCAGTTGTAACTGATGCAGAAGATTTTTTGGAATAATTCATTTGATCGACATGTGAAAAGCTCGGTGGCCTCGGTGGGATTCGAATCCACGGCACAGACAACTCTCTAACCACCTGAGCTACGGGGCCCCCACCGGGAACCGTCGATTTTAATCACACACTTGGGTCAAGTCACCCACCCAGCCTACTGCAATGTATGCAATCCATCAATTCTGCTACAGTAAGTTAACTGACCAAGCAGGATTTCCTAGGCAATCAATCTAGAATCCACCAGGTGACTACCAGGCACAATTAATTAGTATAGGATTTTGGCAGATTTCAATAATTCAGTTGATGCACTTGTGAAAAACTCGGTGGCCTCGGTGGGATTCAAACCCACGCCAGCAAGGGGAAGGTTTTTTGGGCAGTCGGATTACTGTAGTAGAATTGGTGGCTTACATAAGGTGCAGTAGGCTGGGCGGGTAACTTGATCCAAGTGTGTGATTGAGCTCATGGCTCCCTGGGGCTCATAGCTCAATTGGCTAGAGCGTTGGCTTTACTAAAACTTTCCGCTTGCTGGCGTGTGCTCGAATCCCACCGAGGCTGCCTAGTTTTTCCCTAGTGGGTCAAATGAATTATTACTGCTTTATTAACTGATTGAAAGGATTTATAGTTACAGCCCCCTCCAGAAGGATACTTGATGCTCGGATTTGGAGCCTTGACTAGTGCCCATCACTGGTGCGCGAGGGAGGAGAGAGAGAGAGAGAGAGAGAGAGAGAGAGAGAGAGAGAGAGAGAGAGAGAGAGAGAGAGAGAGAGAGAGAGAGAGAGAGAGAGAGAGAGAGAGAGAGAGAGAGAGAGAGAGAGAGAACAAGGCCGATCTTCTTGTGTGCAAAGGCATGCAGATATACATTGTGTAAAACCACTCAGAACCTTATAGACAGCAGAAAGAGGTAGAAGAAGGAATGCTTGAATTGACAAAATGCTAGGCCAACGGTCGAGAAGCAGAAGGCAGGATCCAACGTCCGGCAAAATGTGTTGTTTCCGTGTGGAGGGATCAGAGTAGCTAGGGTGAGAGACATTATCAACAAATGTGAATTGGGCACTTAGTTTGTAAGATGTTCAAGTGATATACTAATGCGAAAATGAGGCAGCCTAAAAGCACTCGTATTATAACTAGCCCGAAGGACTAATTGGGGGGAGGGGATGGCTAGAAGCCAGTTCAACCTTTTAGTTTACCGGTCTTTTTCGAAAAGGTCGAAACATCAGTTGCCGCCCTTCTATGTCCAACTTTGGGGATCAGCACCGCGTGAGAAAAGTGCACTTGTTCTCCCAGCTTCCTACCCGTGCCTAAAATACAAGCCTCGGATTAACTAATAATCCCACATCAGTGGAGGGACAGAAGTAATTGGTGTGGCGCTGAAAGTTTGCAGTTCTGACACGAACCAATAAAATCAGTCGCTAACTGTCGTATGCAACCCTGCCCAATCGTCTCTTGACAGGTGGTTGATTGTACAAGTTTCGAGGGATTTAGTAATACTCCCTTTGATGAGGTTGTCATGTCATAGATCAAAAGGGTCGCGGGCTCAAGTCTCGGGTGGGGCACCACCTGGGGTTGGATATGACTGACTGATGACGAAAAATGCGCCAGAAAGGGCCATTCCAATCTCCCTTGTCTTTGCCTACATTGTTAATCTGCCTGTACTACTACTAGTCGCTGTGCGGCTGCTAGCGGGGCTCGAGAGTGTGCCCCAAGGCAGAGCGGAACGAGTGAGTTGCTTTAACGTGCCGTGAACGTTCATCAACAAACAGGGGTCCCTATTATTGTGCCCGACTTTAGATTTGCAGTAATCCGTGCAGTCTTAAACCTTGGAGCCCCGGAGTTAAAAGTTTACGGACTGCAGGCATTGTAACGGTTTGGCTGTTTTTTATTTTGGAGGATACAGTAGCTACCCAGACGCTGAGGATGATGTGTGTTGGGGGCTGGTAACTGCTATCCTCCAAGAACGGGTCTTGCGCAGGTTAAATCTTTCAAAAAGCCTTGAATTCTCAAGGAAATTTGCTTCGGTAGTAAGGAAACTCTTCAATGAATTGGGATTTACTTCAATGAAAAATGAACGATGAATATTGAAGCTAAAATTTGCTCGAAAACGCGAAAAAGTTGCTCGCATCCCTTATTATCAAGAGCTCTTTTCTCCCGACGTATAAGCGGAGTCTTTTTCAGACACTTCCGCCGTGCTTTATGTCATCCTTAAGTTTACGATGAAGGCCTTGTCGATGGAGCTATATCCAAGCTGGCACCTAACCCTGATCGCTAACATCACGGACTTCCAGGCTACAACTTGTCCATTGATCCTCTCCTGGTGTTCTGATAAGGCAATAAGGCCCTTGGCTTTAGCAACCAGATTTTATGTCTGTGATCACAAGTAACTGTAGTCCTTAAAACACACTGTTTCAAATCAGAGCCAAGTGGTCCAAGTAATGCGTAGTTTCGGTTAATTCTGGCGACTCCCTTCCTGAACGATCTTTTCATAGGACGAACTACCACATTTCCATGTCCATAACTTGCTGTTCGAGTCCCATCTTTAACGCCAATTTATCATACTGCCTGGGTTAGAGTCAGGGTTTGAAAGTCGGATTAATAAACCGTCGGTTGCCTTTTGCACAAGAGCTTCAATTTTTCTTTTTTATACGACTGTTTTTAGTTTTTTTAGTCGGAATTGGATAGGTTTAACCGATGCAGTTGTGAACGAAAATCGGATGGTCTTGGTGTGATTTAAACTCACCACAGCCAGCGCAAAGCTTGAGTACGTCATTGCCTTAACTAACTGAGCTATGATACATCGACCGAGAGCCCAGAGTTTATTCAAAATTGGCCTGTGTTAATTATCCAACATACTTCAGTTCATGGAGCCTACTCCATTTAAATGACTACTGGAGTCAGTTGAATTACAAATCTTTCAAATAAACCTATTAATTAAGTGAAACTGGGTAATCATCCAACTTGATCGCTAGGAAAAACCTGTCTGGGCACTTGGATAACTATGTTAGAATTTGTGAATTCCATAGGTTGGCTGGAGGGCGGAATTACCATCTATAGTTCAGCTCCTACAGTACTAGCTGCTATGCGGCTGCTGGCGGGGCTCGAGAGTGAACCCCAAGACAGAACGGACCGAGTGCGTCCCGTAACCGATCGGCGAGCGTTCATCAACCAATGAAGTCATCAGTGCCGGTCTTACTCCCTCTTCCATCTTTTATGCACCAGTAGACTCTCCGAGCCAATCACTCAGCTAGTGATGGGATTGGGTACAGGGCCTGAAGGGGTTTGAAAGCCTACGTCCAAGGTGTACCACAAACGAATATGTGAGGGAGTGGTTTTAGGCTCATGCGGACTCAACAGAGCCCTCTAAACGAGTGCCATGCATCAATCCTAGACCCGTTTCGGTCCAGTGCATCTGCAGCACAGCCCTTTTGGCGGGCCACCCAGAGAATCCATGCGAGCTAAATCCCAGGAATCTTCATGCCCACCCGTGACCCTCTGCGTATGGGTTGCTTTACGGGCGTTTTACGAAAAAGTACCTGTTTGGCCAGGCCCGCAGCCCCTAGCACCTGCAGACCATGCTTTTCGGGCGCGGTAAGTTCAAATTCGAGTCATTGTGACAGCAATAGGGAAAAGCTGTCGAGCATTTGGTCTTCGGCCTCCTTCAAACTCCCGTACCAGGATTCGGTTAAACGATCGTTCACAGCTGCCTGGCGCGCGGCGTGCTGCAACATGTTACTGGGCTTTGTCTGCAGAGAAGCAGAATTCACACAAATAGTCCTATCAGACACAATACAGTTGCCTCCGGATAGGCGCGATGCTAAATCTTCGCCTATTTCGTGGACGTGAGCACAGCAGTGTACCGACAAAGACCATGGGCGTCTACAACAGACGTCGTTTCTTCCTCCTTTAGGCACCCCCCCTTCCCCCCCTCCTTCCCCCCTTCCCGACATAGGCAGTTAAACTCTAACCAAATGCGGACGACAAAGATGCGGGCAGATTGATAAAACCTCAGTCAATCAAAACCCTAACCAGCATATGCAACCAGAAACACAAACATGCCCAGGCACGCACACGGCAGCGACGGTCCAGAGACGGGGTCCATTAGGTGGGCCACAAGCCCTTCGCCAAACCAAAGTTCATCGGTGCCTCGCCAACCGGATATGCACTGATAAGTGGCTAGGCGCACCACGATTCACAGACTTCCCGGGGCAAACAGCCATCGCTCATGCGTGAATTAATCAATGCCCCCAAATATTTCTCGCTTATAGAGTATCACTTGAGGGACGCTGTGATATTCAGTCTCATGATAGACGGTCACACAATAATCGCTACACAGGACCCTGCTTGCTGCTGATTGGGAATTCTTGCGGGCCTCCATTTATCACGGGTCTTCTCTACTTTTGGGAGGGTTGGTGGAAAATAAACTTTCCCACATTATTTTTGGGAACCGGTGGCTTCCTACGAGGCCTCCACCCGGCAAAAGGAACCTTTTTTTCTCCCAATCAGTGATCACACCGGCTGCCTCAGCGCAAGCCTGCCATCGTGTGTGAACCAAATAACCTGGTCAAATAATCCCTTACGCCATCCTTTAAAAGGCAAAAACGTCGGTCATTGTTTGACGATGTAAACCTGTAGGCTACGGTCATCCTACTGGTTGGTGTAGGGGAGAATTTCCCACCTCTCGGTAATTACTGAGCATACGGAAACATTTATACATCTCCGCTTTAACAACTGCTGTGGGGATAGGCTGCCGGCTAGATACTGAGACACCTCGGCACAGTGGTGATGGTGGTGGTGGGGTCTCGCCCCCCTAGAAGGGGCGCGTGCTAGATGCGCTGGACCAACACGGGGGCTCGATCAGGGCTCGGTGGGCGGTATTCGGGTTGCACTCCCATAACACATTTCGAACATCGAGGGGGGCGGAGCGGTGGCACGTGTAGGCGCAGTCTCACGTCGCGCCAGGCCCCCTGCGTCCGATCACGCCTCTGGTCTTCTTGACTCTTCCTCTCCCGACAACGGGCGCAGGTGGGTGAGGGAAGAGAGAGAGAGAGAGAGAGAGAGAGAGAGAGAGAGAGAGAGAGAGAGAGAGAGAGAGAGAGGTAGATGCAATGTAAGGCTACTATCATTTAAAACTAATCCACGCGTAAGTCACTATCCATGCGCCCCCAGGGTGGAACTCGTCGGAATACGACAATCGAACTGTCATTGGTAGTGTTTGCGACTGACCCGAATTATGTACTGCGACTCAAGAAAGGCTGTCCATGTGCGGCAGAAGCCCTGCGTTTTGATCGGACACCTGGCTACTGTCGGCCATCAGGTTCGACATCGATCGGCGCCATTTGAAGAGTTAGAAGATCGCTCGTTTATGAGAAAAAATTGTTTCTTACGGAACAGGTACTTTCAGTTAAGATTCAAAAACTATTTCTTCTCCGAAGCTGGGGCATCAGCTAATGACAAGTCTTCCTCTGAGTTAATTTCTGGTTTTTTATCCCGTCAGCAAACCTTCAATCTGACGGCTGTGTCCTCCATATGCTCTTCAAGCTGGCTGCGCCTTAACAACAGACCTAAGTGGGCACAATCCGGATTCGTGACACGCGTTAGACACCGGCTTTCAATTATGTCAGCCACTGCGAACGATCCCAGTCCCTCCTTCCCCCTCAGTGTATGAACCCGACAGGCGTTAACTTTTTCGCACGCCTACCCAAATAACTAGGGGCATCTTTTATGGTATGCACAAAACCCTTTGTACCTCAGGGCGCACCTTAAAGATTCCGAGTCTTTCCCTGTATGCTAATTTAAATGAAAATGTAAAACATCAGCATTTTCCAGAGCCGGATATTAATTTAAATTATAAATTCAGGCGTTTTAAATGCTTTGGTGAAAGTACCTCTCACCCCACTCCTGATCCGGAACTTCCTGCGGCGGCCACTGATGTACACAGCAGATACGTTAAGGTTGGCATTCTTGAGAGGCAGTTATAACTACTTGAGGTCCTAGTCTGAATAAACGCCCAAGCTGGATATTTCAGGCGCTGGGAAACCATTTCTCTTCTTTAACCAACATGGCTGCTGTCCGCGAGCCGATTCTGATGGACATGAAGGTGCGTCAACGTGTCCAGTCCTGCATCAAGGCCACGTTAGAGGTGTCCGGTAATTTGGCCTGAATTCTGGGGAGCGGGCGTGCGAAGTTGCGAGCTCTTGTTCCAAGGAATCCTTACTACCCACCCGAAAGCTGCTTTCGGGAAAACGGGCGGTTTTCGAAGCCCATTGGAGGCCTTAAGGTCAAGATAGTAGTCGAGAGTACTGTATAACTTGCTATTATGTTTTGATTTGGTTTGAGGTGCCCTTCAAACTCAAGCTTGTGAGGAGCCTGTTGTGCTTCCTGTTGCTGGACTCCTCTACAGAGTATTATTCTCATTGGTGGATTGAATAATGGGCATATTTTTTGCACCTGACCTATTTTAAGCGTTCAAGCCCGACTTTCTGTAAGGATAGAAGGGATTGTTGTTCTACGAAACACCATCATGGCAACACAGGTATTAGCTGAAAGCCCAGACCCACGCGTTTCGTCAATTTTCTGCTACTGCATGACACAGCTGCGAGGAGTTCAGTTCATCAGTGGGTCTCCCAGCGTTCCCTGCGTGCATTCTGGTAGATATTCCAGTTTCTAAATTGCTGCTTTTTAAGTCACTAACTTGGAATAAATCGGTCTGAACGAAAGTTTAATGCGTAGACCGAAACTTGCTATGACTATTTGGGCTGAATTCAATCAGCCACAGCGGGTTAACGGCGTAATATTAATTAAACTACCATGGCAGCATGGGCGCTAGCTAAAAGTCTGGAGAGGCGTCTCGCGGATATTCTTCCGTTGCAGGATACAGGGGTGCGGCTCACCAGTAGCTCTCCCAGGGATTAAAATCTCATGTGACTGCCAAAATTTATGTGTCATTTAACAGCCCGCTGATCAAGAATACTGACCTAGTTCCCAATTCTGACTTCACAGAATACTGGTATACTATAACACGGACAGATAGGTAATCAGATAGTGATCAGCTAGGGTAGCTGGTTCAGCGTGATTTGCAGATGCTTGACAGAGAGCGCAGCCACCGAATGCAAATAAGCGGAATCCATCACCACCGTCAACGCTAATAAATGGCCTTCGAATTCGCGGAGCACTCCTCATCAAAACGAGGCGCAACGGACTTCTTGATTCATCATCATTTGAAGAAAAACTAGGTTTCTTGGTCAGCCCCAAGGAAACAAATTCCAGCCCTCCCTTGGTCACGAGGTTCAGTTTGAAAATGACTAAACAGCGAGTACGGCTAGCTGAAGGTTGCTAAAAACCCGAGACGCACTTTGTGATGAAGAAAAGACGTTTCTCCACGCTACCACTCCCACCCCGCCCTCTGAGGCTTGACGTCCAAAAGAGCACCAGGCTGGTAAGAAAACGGATAAGAAAAAAAAACGCCCAGTTCAACCCGTAGACACCTAAAGTTCCTCTTAAATGAATAATTTGTCTGTGAAAGCCGCCCGGCTTGTGTTTATAGAGCGGTGATGGAGAGTGAATCAGGGACAGGTTTGTTTGTTTAAGGCGTGTGTTTATTTTCACTAATGGAAAAGAGGGAGGGAGAGAGAGAGAGAGAGCGCGCGCAGTCGGGTTTTGCGGAGACTGAACCTCCGCTTCTGACAACGCCAACCGCTTCACCGTCTTCCTAAAGTACTAACCATTTTAACAACTATTTTTTTTGGCGTTTCAGATTGTTGGCCTGGTTTAAATGCGCAGTCTACCGATTGCGCCACTGTAGTGATTCTTTGCAGTTGCCCTCTGACGAAATTCTCCTTTGCTGATGGAGGTCTGAAGTACAGCGCGTGCTTCCCGTTATGAGATCAGGACTGCTCTTTTTTCGATACGCCCTCACACATAGAGGCTTAACTAGTTGAGGTTTTTTGGAAAAAAATAATTTAAGAAGGCCATAATCTCAAGTTACGCATACTGCCTTCGAATTAAGCTCTGGTCCTGTTTAGTGCGCGAAGAACATTCGACCCAAATTATGACTCAATCAGTGCGTACATTTGTACCCCAACTGTCGACTCTGGTGTAATGCAAATCCTATTGCATAGAGTGCACGCACAAAAGGCCACTTTATGGAACAGTGCTCATCAGATTTTTGCCCAGGGGCATCGCAAAATTTTACGAATGCTTTCACCTTTTTTTAAAAATCAGCCCGCAATTCCACTTGTTGTTAACGTTGATTCACTGTATGCTAAAGCCACTTCAAAGAATCCTATCCGGTACGGATCAGATGTATGAACATCCGGCAAGCCAGGGGTAATAGGAATGCCAGCCCCTGTTCTACATGTGACTTTGTACTAGGTTCCAGGAAGGGTTCATATGGCCATGTCCCCCCGAACCCTAACCCTAAACTAAGCCACAACCTCAACTCTAACTTCCCTCGGATATAGCCCAAAGCTACCTGTATTACGGATGGTTCATGTTCTCCTCTCTTGTTGGAGGAGGAACCTTTAAACGATTTGTACCCCTATCCGTCTTGCGGTAGTCATAGAGTACTGCTGTGGATATGGATCGAGTTGTCTGCTTCGTGATCACAGGAGGGTTCCTGTGAGAGTTGCGAACCTTCGCAACGTTTTAGAAACAGATTTTACCTCCTCAGGTACGAATTCGATGGAGAAAAGAAAATGAAGAGTGCACGAGATTTTTATAACCAAATTACTGTTGCATCAACTAGACGCTGCTCACTTCAGGTGAAAATCAATTTTCTGTAAAGAAGCTGACGCACTATGGCACATTTTCAAACAGCAATGGAGTTTATCGACGTTCATATTTATTTTGTCCCCAGAAAAGTCAGTCTTCACAAACATTTGCTTGTCCAAACGACCTAAATATGACAAACGATACGAAAAATGTGATGATGACGATGACGATGATGATGATGACGATGATGATAATGATGATGATGAATAAGATTCAGTTATTATGACTTTTACCTTACTTGTTCTTCTCTCTGGCCCCCGTATAGAAACTATTCTTAAGTGCATGTTTGTGTTTCCAGTTTCAGCTGGTAGTCAGGGCTATGATTGGCTGAATGAAGGCAGAATAAGCCCGAAACAGACTGTATCAATCTACCCATATTCTCTGTCGTGTCTCCTCTCTGCAATTATAACTTGGCCGACTTCGGCCTGGTAATTGGTTGCCTGTTCGTGACCTTTGCCACCCATACGGAGCTTGTTTGCTTCGGGAAGCCCCTAGATCGGTGTGCGCCTATTCCTGTTTGAATAAATACCCAATCTTCAGCGACAGAGAATGACAGGTGGTGAGGCACTGATGAAATTCGGTTCGATGAAGTGCTCATAACCCATCTGCTAGACCCAGTGTGTGGACAGTCTGCGCCGTACTCGAGCTCATGTTTGTGTTTCCAGTCCCAGCTGGTAGTCAGGGTTATTATTCACTGTATGAAGGCAGAATAAGCCCGAAACAGACTGTATCAATCTACCCATATTCTCTGTCGTGTCTCCTCTCTGCTCACTGGTAGAGCGTTCGACTCAATTACCAAAGGTCGTGGGTTCGAATCCCAGGTGTGCCACACTTGGGATTGGGTATGACTGGCTGATGACGGCTAATAAGCCAGAAATGGCCATTCCGGTCTCCCTTGTCTTTGTCGGTTCCATCTTATCAACATATTCTACACGTCGCTATGCGACCGCCTGCGAGGGCTCTAGTCTGAGCTCCAGGGCACAACGGAACATACATGTTCCTTAAGCAGATCGGTGAGCCCCACACTATCATCATATTCCCGATCACAACCGACAAAACAACGAGCCCGTGGCTCAATGGTAGAGCGTTCGACTCAAATACCAAAGGTCGCGGGTTCGAATCCCAGGTGTGCCACACTTGGGATTGGGTATGACTGGCTGATGACGGCTAATAAGCCAGAAATGGCCATTCCGGTCATTCTTGTCTTTGTCGGTTCCACCTTATCAACATATTCTACACGTCGCTAAGCGTCCGCCTGCGAGAGCTCTAGTCTGAGCTCCAGGGCACAACGGAACATACATGTTCCTTAAGCAGCTCGGTGAGCCCCACACTATCATCATATTCCCGATCACAACCGACAAAACAACGAGCCCGTGGCTCAATTGTAGAGCATTCAACTCAAATACCAAAGGTCGTGGGTTCGAATCCTAGGTGTGCCACACTTGGGATTGGGTATGACTGGCTGATGACGGCTAATAAGCCAGAAATGGCCATTCCGGTCTCCCTTGTCTTTGTCGGTTCCACCTTATCAACATATGCTACACGTCGCTATGCGACTGCCTGTGAGGGCTCTAGTCTGAGCTCCAGGGCACAACGGAACATACATGTTCCTTAAGCAGATCGGTGAGCCCACACTATCATCATATTCCCGATCACAACCGACAAAACAACGAGCCCGTGGCTCAATGGAAGAGCATTCGACTCAAATACCAAAAGTCGCGGGTTCGAATCCCAGGTGTGCCACACTTGGGATTGGGTATGACTGGCTGATGACGGCTAATAAGCCAGAAATGGCCATTCCGGTCTCCCTTGTCTTTGTCGGTTCCACCTTATCAACATATGCTACACGTCGCTATGCGACTGCCTGCGAGGGCTCTAGTCTGAGCTCCAGGGCACAACGGAACATACATGTTCCTTAAGCAGATCGGTGAGCCCCACACTATCATCATATTCCCGATCACAACCGACAAAACAGCGAACCCGTGGCTCAATGGTAGAGCGTTCGACTCAAATACCAAAGGTCGCGGGTTCGAATCCCAGGTGTGCCACACTTGGGATTGGGTATGACTGGCTGATGACGGCTAATGAGCCAGAAATGGCCATTCCGGTCTCCCTTGTCTTTGTCGGTTCCACCTTATCAACATATTCTACACGTCGCTATGCGACTACCTTTGTGGGCTCTAGTCTGAGCTCCAGGGCACAACGGAACATAAATGATCCTTAAGCAGATCGGTGAGCCCCACACTATCATCATATTTCCGATCACAACCGACAAAACAGCGAACCCGTGGCTCAATGGTAGAGCGTTCAACTCAAATACCAAAGGTCGCGGGTTTGAATCCCAGGTGTGCCACACTTGGGATTGGGTATGACTGGCTGATGACGGCTAATAAGCCAGAAATGGCCATTCCGGTCTCCCTTGTCTTTGTCGGTTCCACCATCATCATATGCTACACGTCGCTATGCGACTGCCTGCAAGGGCTGTAGTCTGAACTCCAGGGCACAACGGAACATAAATGATCCTTAAGCAGCTTGGTGAGCCCCACACTATCATCATATTCCCGATCACAACCGACAAAACAGCGAGCCCGTGGCTCAATGGTAGAGC
>WEDG01006080.1:0-21536 GCA_017591395.1 Schistocephalus solidus
TAACGCTCGCGGGCTTTTGAAATTGAGCCGAAATCTTTTCTGCTCTCCATTCGCATGTGAATCCTCTTATTTGTGCGTCGATTGGCCTATTTCACCCATTATATACTGTATTTTAACCCTATTTGTTTATTCGAAAAACAAAATGAGCTCATCAGCGCACGACGCTGGCACCATTTTGAAGGAAGTTCAAATTGATCAATATTTTGAGACGCATTCAAGGACGATTCTTCACGGTGAATGGAGGACCTTTTTTGTTAAAATATTTGGAATTTTATTTTCAAAATAAAGCGTAGCTCTCTCTCTCTTGTTTGCAGAGTAACGGGGCCATCTCAAAAGCTGAACGACTGACAATAAAACCTACAGATTCGGCCATGGCGAGATTCTATGGGCTGTCCAAAGTACACAAACATGGTGCTCCACTTCGCCCATCATATCCAGATTGAATGTGGGTGGCCTTACATCAGACTCCGATACAACGGTCCGTTCAGCCGCCCATTTCTCGGAAAGCCTCCGTGGTTTAAACCTTAAGGCAGACGAAGTCATGTTATCATTTGATGTTACCTCCTTTTTCACCTCAATTCCTCAGAGCCTTGCAATTGAAACTGTCGGTGACTTGCTTGAGAACCGTTATGACGAGGTAATGAATAAGCCTAGACGGGCGCACCTCATCCAGCTGCTCACTTTCTGCCTCAAAACCTACTTCACATTTGAGGGAACGGTCTACGAACAGATCAAAGGGACTTCGATGGGTTCGCCGGTGTCTGGTTTCATTGCTGAGGCGGTCCTTCAAAAGTTAGAGATACGTGTGTTCACGAACCACAGAGCAATATTTTGGTATGTGGATGATACTTTCGTCGTTCTCAAGCGTGAAATGGTCGCCGAATTTCACGCACTCCTGAACTCTATCTATCCGGACATTCAGTTCACAATGGAGGTTGAGGCCAACAGTCAAATGGCGTTCTTAGACGTCCTAGTCCACCGTAAGACCGACGGCAGCCTAAGGACAACGGTATACAGAAAGGCCACCAACACACGTCAAGTTCTCAGTTACCAAAGTAACCACACATTGTGCCACAAACGTAGCTGCGTACGGACGCTTTACAAAAGGGCGGAAACTCATTGTAGCGAGAAAAGCGACAAAGCAGCCAAGCTCCATTATCTTCAACGAATTTTCACCCCCAACAATTATCCTCGTAGCTTTATAGAACGCAGCAGACAACCGAGGCCATTAATAAGACCAGTTATAGAACCAACGAAAGTGTGACGGGCAATGCCATATATCGAGAACGTATCTGAAGCTGTTGCTCGTCTCTTACAACCACTGGGGATCGGCGTCGCCCACAAACCTGAGGCGACAATAAGACGTCTGGTCATGAGACCCAAGGCCCCCTTGCCACGCGGTGAAATGGCGAACGTCATCTATCGTGTTCAGTGCGGTTCCTGTGAGGCAAACTATGTCAGAGAAACCGGCAAGTGACTACAGACCCGCATGAGTGAGCACGCAAGGGCTGTAAGAAGGATGGATCATCTCTTGTTGGTGGCGGAACACTGTGCGGCCTCTGGACACACCTTTTCTTTCCAGGACGCCGAAATCCTAGGCTGAGGTATCGACCAAACAGCCAGAGAAACCCTCGAAGCCTGGCACACCGTACCTTCTTCAATTAACCGTTGTACGATTCTCCCGGCGGCCTACCAGGCATTACGAGTGCGACTCAATCAACAGAATCACAGGCAAGAAGTCAGACTGTTCGCGGTCGCAAGCAAACGCATAACGAGCCAGAACACATGCCTGAGTGAACCTATGCCACACACCAACACATGCGATGGGATAACCGCGGAGAACGCAAATCAGCAAGACCTCCGGCCAGGCATGAACGTGGATGCAGGTGAACATAGTTTGCGCACGAACACCGAGGATGGGCGTCTCCAACCCGATAGGAACGGAGACACCGGCAACGACTCAGCAACTACCGATGAGATGTGCACGGACAGATGCAAACGAGGGACGAGAAACATACATGCGGGTCCGGAACAACAAACGCAGGCAATGCAGACGAGGTCAATGACACTTGCCATCCCGACACAACACCCAGGCGAGGCGAGGGAGAAAAAAATCAATGACCAGCAGGACAGCAATTAACTCCCTCACCCCTCTGCGGTGCATCCCGCACGAATAGCTGTAGAGCCAGCATGTTCAGAAGCCATAAATACTGTGAGGCGCCGTACTGAACCTACCTCCGACGATGGAATCTTGTTTGATTTTGAAACGTCAGGATATTAAACCTACCGTTTTCGTGATCGCCTCTTCTGATATACATATATATATATATATATATATATATATATATATATGCAGAGAGGTGACACGACAGAGAATATGGGTTGATTGATACAGTCTGTTTCGGGCTTATTCTGCCTTCATTCATCCAATCATAACCCTGGCTACCAGCTGACTACCTGACTAGATCGGTTTCCGCCTATTCCTGTTTGAATATATTCTCTGGAGTCCATATACCAGAAACCGCATAGAGAATGCTGGGGAACGCACTGAGGAGCCAAACCCCTCGTTGCTGTGTCACACAGCAGCAGAAATATCGGCGAAACACGTGTCTGGGATTTTAGCTAGTACCTATGTTGAAGCACGGTATACCGTCATTGCCATATAAGATTCATACTACTTGTAGTACTACTTGTTTGTAGAATGGTCATTACGTGGTTATTCCACAGTGGTTGATTGTCTTCGACCCAAATGTTCATTGAAATTTCGGGTCTGACCCTAAAAAGTCATTTCCGAATCACCTGACTCCATGTCCTGCACTTAATAATTTCAGAAATTATTTACCCGATATATATATATATATATATATATATATATATATATATATATAAATTTTCGACGCTGGCACCCCAGGTCGTCGTCAGACTTGTGTTAAATGTGCAAAAACAGTTCAAATTAACACGTGCCGAAAAAATCGATATCGCTTTGTCATTCCTGCCAATTGTTGTCATTGTGTGTGTATTTCCATTTGGATTGGCTCTCGCTTCTTCCCACTTTCTTTCAGGTAGCCGTACACATGGTCCAATTAGATGTGTCGGTTGATGCATGAGTTGTCTGAGAAAGTGGCCTCTTAAAATTATCGGCCTTTCTTAGATGGACAGGATTCAAGAATGCGGGTTTTGTCCCAGGCAAATTTGTGTCCAGTTTCTAGCGTGTGCATGGCAACTTGAGACAAGTGGTCTCGCCTCTTTACTGTCAATTGATGTTCGTGTATGTGCGTTGAGGCTGATTTTCCTGTCTGACCACAGTACACCGCATTGCAGCTGTTACATAGTATCTTGTAAACGACTTCTTTTTTATCTAAATTACGATGCGACTGCCTGTGATTACTCTAGTCTGAGTTCCACGGCACAACGGAACATAAATTTTCCTCAAGCAGATCGGTGAGCCGCACACTATCATATATATATATATATATATATATATATATATATATATATATATATATATATATATGGGGGACCCACTGAGGAGCCGAACCCCTCGTTGCTGTGTCACACAGCAGCAGAAACATCGGCGAAACACGTGTCTGGGCTTTTAGCTAGTATCTATGTCGGAAGTACGGTATAACGTCTTTGTCATATAAGATTCATACTACTTGTAGTACTACTTGTTTGTAGAATGGGCATTACGTGGTTATTCCACAGTGGTTGATTGTCTTCGACCCAAATGTTCATTGAAATTTCGGGTCTGACCCTAAAAAGTCATGTCCGAATCACCTGACTCCATGTCCTGCACTTAATAATTTCAGAAATTATTTACCCGATTATTCTCTGGAGTCCATATACCAGAAACCGCATAGAGAACGCTGGGGGACCCACTGAGGAGCCGAACCCCTCGTTGCTGTGTCACACAGCAGCAGAAACATCGGCGAAACACGTGTCTGGGCTTTTAGCTAGTATCTATGTCGGAAGTACGGTATAACGTCTTTGACCACCAGGAGCAGCAAGCACTTTACTCTGATGATGGAAGCGAGAAGGCTTTCGAAACGTCAGTACAAATACAATTTGGTCCATGAACTCGCCCCCTCATCTTCTTCGTCTTCTTCAGGAGATGATGAACGCGATATATATATATATATATATATATATATATATATATATATATATATATATATATATAGTGGAGCCTTAATATATCTTCGCTTGGCCTGAGGGCATTCGTCTGAGACCCAATTTAGAGTCGCGTCACTTTTTTCGGACTTCGGGCTCCTTCGTGAATCGCTGGGTTTTCACTACCGAAACCGGGGTATATCCTTCTTATAAAAAACAAATCGGTGACTGGTCCCGGCCGCCACCAGTCCCAGAACGACAGGTTTCTCGTAAGCACATTACTTCGCAGTCGATTCACCAAAGAATTCGATTAAATATCTTTCCTCAGAGCCTCCTAGCGCAACATTCTTCGCCAACGGCCGAAACTGATGGATTCATTATATTCACAAAAATCAATGAAGAGGCCCCTAGTTAATCGATGGTGTTACTAGAGCAATTCTGTCGATGCATTCGTTTCTGTCAGCTAGACTTTAATCAAACGAACATTTCCTGACGAATTAGGTTCAAAATCAGTAGGATATTAGAATAGGAACCCACAGTAATACTGGTGGCCTTACACTAAATTCCATTGAGATTAGAATCAGGGCCATAGGGATGATGCGGGAATAGTGACCCTTCTTGGCATTTAGCGCAAGCTCTTCCTACCCTGCTGGGGGTTCCCATTCCTGTGTCCTGCCAGAGGGGGCCACATAAGCAATCCCGACTATCCAATGGTGCCCAAAGTTGTAAAATCGGCGACGTGCATAGTATATTTACCCCAGTCGATTTAAAAAGTCCAAAAAAGCGAAAGATACCTAGTGGGATGGGAAACATGTACCTCTTGAATTCAAATAGAGTAGAAGACCAAAAAATCTGAAAAAACACGTTCGCCCTGCACTACGCAGCTGTAGGATTTCTGCTTAATAAATTTACGCAAGCGATTATTATTTCCTCAACCGTGGTAGATGCTGAGGAATAAAACATCATAGCTGCAGAACTCAGCGAAAGCCAGACCGCCTTTTCATTTATTTCTGAACGCAATAACAGAAACTTAGCTATACAAGCAACTGCTGCATCCTTATTGGATGCTATGACATATGGTGGTGTCAAAATCATACTAATTTTGAAGAGTCAAAAATGGCTAACTTTCGGGCAGACTTTTCCTTTTTGAAAGGAAGCTGATATCTGAAATACGGGGGCTTCGGCAAGAAAAACTACGAAGGCTATGGAATGGGTTCATTACAGACAGTGATTTTAGAACTGCAGTAAATAATAAATTTGGCCAGGACCCGCGTATTCCCAATTCCGAAGTTCCATCAACAAACCATTTTTCTAAAATATCCTACACGGCTTGCAACTAGCAGGGCCAAGAGCGACCTCAGCCTATTTAAAAAAATTCGACCAATTGCGAAAAACTCAGCCTGGTTGTCATCTGGTGGATTCTAGATTGATTGCTTAGGGAATCCTGCATGAAAAGTCAGCTTACTGTATCACAATTGGTGGCTTCCATACTTTGCACTATGCTGGGCGTGTAACTTCACCCAAGTGTGATTAAACTCCCGGTGGGGCCTCGTAGTTCAGTTGACTAGAGTGTTGGCTGTACTAAAGCCTTCCCCTTGCTGGCGTGGTTTCGAATCCCACTGAGACCGCCGAGTTTTTCTCAAGTGAGGCAAACGAATTATTTAACTCTGCCAACATCCTTCACTTTTTAAAAAATATTCCAATGCAGAACGTCAGGTGTTTTGATATGTTATGTATAAAGGTTACAAGATACACCATACGGGCAGCGCATGTACTAGCGAAAAGTTCAGGAATGTGTGTCGCCTATATTCTGCCGCTGTATAACAGAGCTGCGAGGGGTTCGCCTCATTGGTGAGCTCTGCCAGCATCCATCACGAGCTCTCCGATAGATATTCAAGTTTTTAAATTTTTTACAACTGAGAGATGGTGGGGACTGCTATCAAGAATACGGACAATGAAGGCCATGCAAAGTACACAGTTTGTATGGCAAAATGAATTATTTCAAACATTTTAATCGACAAGCACGTACCATATGCCACTTTGAAAGAAAAATGGCCTTTTGAAGCTATTGAAGGAACGAATTTTTGATCAGGAACTACTAAATCTTCAGATGGGTCAGTAACTCGAACAGGGAGGGGTCATCCGCTATGTTAACTTCAATTTAATCGCAGTCACCGAACAGCGCTGCAGAAACCCGACGGTACAATTTTTATATTTAACCCTTTCCACCAGGCAAGTTCAATCACTAACGTTTGTCGTTCGTTACAATCCCCACAGCAGACTGCCGAATGCGATGACATGCTGCTAACGGAACTGATCGAAACCTACTGGAACAAAGATATCCTTATTAACATAGACTTAGAGGCTTCAAAGGTCGACCTTTTTATCCGATCACATTTGCTAACATAGAAGTGGAAATGGTAGCGGGAATTTCACTCGGTCATGACGTACCATTCAAAAAATGCTGTTTTTCCTGGAGGAAGAGAGTGTATTTTACCTATAAGATCACTCAACAACGCTGTGAAATGGTCATATTGTACGGTTACGGCAGTGCGCTTTTTGTTCTTAGCCAAAATAACCTACATGACTGAGTATTAGCATAAAAAAGATTGATTACCTTAACATACAATGGAAAGTCTCGAAGATATCGTCGACAGCCAAATTCCTTGGATCAGTCGATAAATTTCGAAGGACGAGCAGATCTTTGCGGAGTAGTTTTTTCGCAAATAAAGCTGTGCTTTTAAAGGATTATCGTAAGCTCCGCCTGCAACGTGTTTGTTCGGACATATCTAGGATTTTGCACATTAACGTGGTCGAGGTTTTAAGGGAATTTTAGCCCAAGACAACTGGCTTTTTCACACCTTTCATACTTTATATTAATAGGATTTATCCCCGACCTGTTCAGAATGCAACACGTACGACGAGTGGATCATATACCAACGTTTAAAGTAACCAATGCGGTATGCTTTATGGATAATGGTGTGTTTTTTCAGCAAATGCATGCACGTGGTCTTCGAGGGTGCCCTAGAGGATGTGTTTAAGCATCACATAACATAGGCAGATAAGTATCGTAAAACGCACAACCAAGTCTTGGAACGTGTTACTTGAAAAAGTCGTCCTAGCGCCGTATGCAAGTTATTTACGGTCGCTTATATCAGTTGTAGGATTGAGTGCAGAGTAGTGTAGTTTCGCGCGGAGCAAATCGATATTTGCCATTCAGGTTGTCCACCACTCCTCAGTAGGACCTAATAATTATCTGCCAGAAAGTTGTTAATGTATTAGTGTCAATTTTAAATAACGAAAGTTGGTTGCATTTTTGGGATTATCCATATATTATGGGCAACTTCAACGACTTTTCTCAAGTTGCTAGCTTTGGTTGCTTTTAAATACCTCTCCTTTATCGTTATTTTAAAGCTAGCCTGATTTTGGACCACCTTCCATAAAGTTGTAATGTTTAGTGATTAAAATTTATACATTGTTCTTCGAATAAGTCTGTCATCAGCCCGATATCTGCTCGCCACTTTTTAAATTAGGCGCTTAGACTTAATATGCATGCGAATTAAAGCACCAATTACGAAATGCATCACATGCTTCTTACCAGATAGAAGTATGCGTGTAAATGTGTTAAGCGCGTGGTGTTGAGCAGATTCATATGTGACCCAGGAGAGCATTTGGTCATCTAGGGCGAGGTTTTCTAAAGGGATCTGGAATGCAGTGCTTTGTCGAATATTCACACTAAGGAGCATCTGGCTGAATAGGCATATGGGATGACCGGATGTTTTCGTCATTTTAGGTGAGGCGGATGGCATGGATGTATACCGGGGCTGTTGGTACTGGCACGCCAGTCTCACCACGTGGGGTTCAGAAGTGTGATGCAAATGTGCGGTGACGGGAAGGGCGGGAAAAGACTGGCTACTTAATTGGTGGTTGTAGTGGAGTTTTCGATTGTAAACGGCCGACCCGGATGGAATCGCTGTCAATTCCGCTGCCTCAGACCAGCATTTTACTTTAGTTATGTTATTCAGGAATAAGTAACTAACTTTCAAAGCACCTTAAATTGTCATACTGGTTTTTTCATAATAAAATCTTGCATTTTTTCAGCGATTTATTGCAGTGCTGGTCGGAAAGTCTTCTTGACGTTATTTCACTTAAGATGTACTAAGTAAATGTTGATTCTTCCATTGTATGAAACTCTTGAAAACAGAATAAAAATTTGAGAAATTTGCCTCAGTACTTATCCATAAGCTCGTGATCTGTTCACTTAAGGATCACCCAAATATCTGAGTTAGCTTCGAACATGAGGATCGCGCGGAATGCGCAAAGGGAATCTCTAGTTGTTAAATAAACGGAATAGATTGAACCTGTAGGGAATAAACTCCTGTCCACAATTACAAGTGTTTTTAAATAAGCCGGGTTATGCAGGAGATAAACTACAGTCCGTGGAATGATGGCATTTAAGCTGGGAGAAATTGTTAGACCAATTGCAGGGATTCTTTTTAGCCTTCATTTATTTCAATGGAACTGAAACGCTGTACCAGACAAGAGTGCATGGATGAACAGTTAGCCTGTTGTCAGCTGAGGAATTTAGCGATTGCAGCTTGCAGACTCAGCACCATTTCCCTCAAGATTAGACCTGGCACAGAGAACAGCTAACACAAACTCCATCACACTGGCAAATGGATTTGAGTGAGTTGGGATCCAAAAGTCATGAAAGCTACTATGAATGCAGAAAACGAGTGAAAGTTCACTTCAAAAAAGAATAATTTTGCGGATTTTTTATTTACCTGAGAAACATATTCGACATTGAAAACTCCTTCTCAAAATTAACTGAAGAGTTATAATAGTGCGTGCAAGGAATAAAAATAAAAATATGTCGCAGTGACCGGCCCGTCGAGATTAGTCAAGTAAATGAAAAGAATTTCAGGGGTTGAAAGTATGTTCGGTCGAAGCCGTGGTTGCGCTCTGACCACTGCAATCATCCTACCAAGTCCCGAATTATTGGAAAAGAGAGACTGCATCAGAATGAGGGATTTATTGTGTAAAGAACCCTGAGTTGCCGTTTCAGGCAGCATGGGTTTACTGTCGAAGCCAGGTCTAGTGTTGAATTCATCCAGTCATGTCTGAAAGATGGAAACAATAGTGACAGCTGCTTAAGTAGGGCTGTTGAGCAAGTAAAGTTTTGTCAAATGGGTATGTGTTAAATTGCACAAAGGGTGTTATATATAGTGGCCCATGCTGCGTCCACCGAAGGGAGAGGTGTTTAAGTGGCGCTTGGACAGCCACGACTATCAAGGTGCACTTGTTTGTACGAGTGGAAGTCAGTTCAGTGTCTGCAGTACAGTGAGTCTGACAGCACTTGCAGCAAAGTTGCATGATCTTACGGCAGTGGACATTAAAAAGGACGCCGGACAGCATTGGTAGCTGTCGGCCAAAATTAGGACTGTTATGAGATACGACAGTAGCTATTCCTTTTTTCAGTTCAGTTCAGTGTATTTGAGGAAAATAGGCTTACGCCTTTGAAATCCCTATTTGTTACATAAAAATAGCTTGAATAAGAAGCAAAGTAAAGAAGTTACAGTCAAGTGAATGCAGGCAGATTTACGTGGTACACTGACATTGTTAAGGTTAAGTAGTCACATAGTCTTCGTGGTGCTGCAACTTATGTATGTCAAGCCGATGTTTGAATGTATTCACAGACTGGGACATTAAAATCGCCTCAGGTAGGTTATTCCACGGTTCCAAGACATGGTTGGTGAAAAAATACTTCCTCACATCCAATCTTACTTGGAGAACACTTAGTTTGAATGGATGACCTCAGAGATTATTCGTAATGGCAAGTTGGAAGAAGTCATCACATAGGAGGGCACAATCCATGCCACGCACGATAGGAAGGTTTGTATCAAGTCTCCTCGCAACTGCCTATAAATCAGAGGATAGTGCTGTAGGTTATTTAGACGAACCTCATATGGCAGTTCACCTTGACCTCTTACTAATTTTGTGGCTCACCACTGCACCCTTTCGAGCATTTTGTAGTCCTGTTGGGTCCACGGTCGCCAGGCTTGGATCGCATATTCAAGATGTGGCCTTACAAGCGTACCAAAAACTTTAGAAAAGCAGTCTTCATCGAAAACTTTAAATACCTGCTTGAGAGCGTACAACATTGAATTGGCAGATTTAACTGCCTTGGAACATTGCGTAGAAGGCTTCAGGTTGTCTTGCATCCAAACTCCAAGATCCTTCTGTGTGTGTGATTCTCGGAGTGGCAAACCGTTCAAATAGTAGGGTTGCATATCAGTGACCTGATTTCAATTTCCCAGACATAGCAGGGTGCATTTGTTTGAGTTGAAGGACAAGAGCCATTTGCGGGACCACTCGTCCAATCAACGAAGATTTTCTTGGAAATCGTCTGCATTGGCAGAATTGTGGATAACTTTCCAGACTTTTATATTGTCCGCAAACATAGCAAAGTTACAGTCCAATTCCTGTACACAATCATTAATGAACAAGAGAAGTAGGATCGGTCCGAGCACTAAACCTTGTGGGACTCCACTCTTGATGACTGTGCGCTTTGATCGCGATCCGCCTTCACAGAACACTTGGGAACGACTGACGAGAAAATTCTTGATCCACGTAAGAAGTTTGCCGCCAATGCCGAACATTCTCAACTTGTGAAGGAGACGCTGGTGTGGAACACTATCGAAGTCCTTCAGGAAATCAATGTAGGCCACATGCACAGTGTCTTTGCATCGAGTGCTTTTGTCCAGCTTTGCATCGTATAAAGTAAGTTCGTAACACACGATCTTCCCCTACGAAAGCCGTATTGTGCAGTCGATAAGAGGTTACGGGTTTCTAAATAAATCATCAATTCCTTTTTGACAACCTTCTCCATAACCTTGCAACAGATTGAGGTCAGGCTGACAGGCCTGTAATTTGTAGCAAATGCACGACTACCACTTTTGTGAAACGGTGCGATGTGGGCTGTTTTCCAGTCGGTAGGAAGAATTCCCGTATCGAACGATTTCTGGCACAGAAAGGATAGCGGTTTGGCCAGCTCTCGAGCAAGTTCGAGGAGTAGCTTTGCTGGAATCTCGTCGGGGCCAGAAGATTTGCATGCCTTCAGACTTTTTAGTTCTTCAAAGACCGCCGCTTTTTTAAAGAGCATATCCTGAAAAAGTGGCGCTCCCATAGTCTTGCAACTAGATGGAATAAAAACAGCTTCTCTGGTGAAAACCGAATGAAAGAACTGGGAAAAGTGTTCAGCTTTGTTTTTGTCTTCTGATACCTCGAAACTGTCATCGTTTCTCATAACAGGAATCGGGTTCCTGCTACGTGTGCTTTTTCTTACATAGCTGTAGAGCAATTTGGAATTGTAAACTGCTCTCTTGAGTAAATCCCTCTAGAAGGCAACATGTACACTACATTGGACCAGACGTGCGTTTAAAATATTTCCCCCCAGATCTCTTCGGAAAAGTCTATGGCGTCTTTGTGAGACCGCATTTAGATATCGGAATACCAGCCTGGATACCGTGGATGAAGAAAGATGTTGACCTCCTCGAATAGGTGCAATGGAGAGCAACGAAGATGGTTGAGGGTCTTAAGACTTTACCATACCAAGACAGATTGAAAAAGCTTGACTTATTTCCTCTTTCCTTCAGGCACTTACGGTGTAGCCTGCTCTGGACATTCCGGATTATCCGGGGCCATGATTCCTTCGTGAGATCGGAGGATTTCTGTGACTTTGCCTGCGCAACTCATCAGCGTGGTCATCCTTACAAGGTTCATAGCGAACGCACGCGATTGAACCTCAGAAAGTTTTGTTTCAGCCAACGAGTGGTACGACCTTGGAACTCGTTACCAAGCGAGACGGTTACCTCTGACAGCATTACTGATTTTAAAAGAAGGCTTGATGGCATTATATTTGACAAAAGACGACTGTCACAACATGATTACTTAAAACCAGCCTTTTAAAATCTTTTGGGCTCTACTTTTCTTCCACAATGTTTCGCCTATGGCTGTTAAAACGCATTTGAAGTTATCTTATGCTTTGACGCAAACATTTTTAAATGTACACCATTTTATATTGACTGTACACATGCAATTATAACTCTCTTTTTTTAGATCCCTTGGTAACCACTGTGTTCTGTTAGATATCCTAAGTTGTGATGGCAGACAGTGGCATTTTATTAGATTCAACAAACACTCCTTCAATAAATTCCAGTCCTCAGTGATATTCCCGGAGAAAAGAAGATCCCAGTTTATTCGTGATGCCTCAGTTCTCATCTTTCAAAAGTCTCCTCACCATAGATTGGGCCTGGTTTCATTTATTGCAGATGGCACAGAATATAAACCATACTTCCATGAAAGTACTGCATGATCACTTCGACCAAGTGGAGGTAGGCAGTGTACCTCGTCTATACTGTCAGGATCTTAAGTGAAGACGAGATCTAAACAACTAGCCTGTTGTCCTCCACGCGCTCTCGTTGGAACAAATACATGTTGGGTGAAAAGAGCTTCAAGTGTTGTCTTTAGCAGACAATGATCGAAGGAAAACGTTGAGCTCTGTGCCTGCAGATCGTTCCATCGAATGCTGGGTGCATTGCAGTCACCCATGAGAACAACATCAGGTCGACTGCTAATCTCCTTTATGTTCTCCAACAAACAAGTATCAGCGCCAGTGTCTGTCCCCGGTTGTCGGTAGAGAGTCATGACTTCAAGAAACTGCGATCCCCGCGTCTTTATTTTCAGCAAAATAGCCCCAATTCCATTGCTAATCTTCTCATGCATTTCACACACTGTGAAATTGCTTTTAACATACATCGCAACTCCTCTACCCTGGCGTTGGGTGCGGTCTCTCCTGAATAGCTGGTACCCGGATAAGGCTACTTCACAATCACTGATGTTCTGTGACAGCCATGTTTATATGATTGCTATAATATTGGGAGAGAGAACGGCTACCTGGATTTTCAGTTCGTCGAGATTCAAAAACAGACTTTGGGCGTTGATATACAGAAATTTCAGTATGCATCAGTTAGCAGAGCCAAATTCCGTTTGTCTCGAGTTTGCCAATGCTAATTTGCCGATATCATCATGAGCATTGGCTGGTTCCAGAGCAATGTTGCGTTTCTCTGTATCAAGCGTCCCCTGTAAATCGCCAGATTGTTCTCTCCAGCTGCGAGCCTCCTCTTCATTTCTATCACTTATTCGCGGCGTTTCAGACGTTCTGCTGGAGAGTAGTCCGGCTGAAAAAAAAACCTGCTTATGAGAGTTTCGATGGTTGGTTTTTCTCGAGAGAAGTAGCATAGCCCATTCCTTGTTGTCCAAGACAATTTTGATAGGCCGTGGTTTCACATTTTGGGACTGTTCAATATCCTTTTTCTGATCCTGAAGGCAGCGCGAACAGTTATCGTCTCTCCTAAATGAAGTATATCATTCAGCAGGTGCTGAAACATAGCAAGATCAGCGGATATCTGTTCTTTTGAGGTGTGGGCATTTGATTCAGGTAAGCCCTAGATAACTACGCAGTTCTCTCGGTCTAGGGCATCTTTTGATTCACTGCCGACCATATTTTCCTCCGAATGACCAGAGGGATTCATTAGGTTTGTTTTCAACTATATAATCGTTTTGTGTTGTTTCCCAATGATATCTTGCCACTCATTGATATTTTCGCTCTCAACTAAGGGCTCTTTAGAACTGCTGTGATAGCTGGCAGAAGTTGAGTCTGAAGTCGGAACTGCCTTTGGAAGAGACATTATTGAAGTTGTCCTGATATGACCATTATCCAAATTGGTGTTGTTGTGTTTCCCCATTGCAGATTGCCACACGTTTGTTTCTTGTGATGCAACTACAGGCTTGTTAGAGCACACAAGATGGGAGGATTTGATTTGTGGCTCGCTTCGGTCGTCGTCCGTAGGATTCAAAGATTGTTTTCCTGTTATCTGGTCGTTATGGGTATTCGTGTATGAACATTTTGAGTTGTTAAAAATTTTAGTTTTTTGTAGTTGTGGTGCTTTGGTCACTGCCTTTTTAATAGGTCCTTGCGAACCAGCCAAATACTAGAATGACTTGAAAGTCATGTCAGTACTCACCATACAACGAGTGATGTAAGGACCCGTTAAATCGGTAAACCAACATAGGATCAAGAGATTTAAGCCCAAACGTTGATACGTCATATAACAGTGTTAAAGGATTAAATTCTTTTGGTAAAATGATGCAAAGAGGCTATTTTTCAATAGCGTACATAAGCCTTAAACATAAACGAGCAGGATTTCAGTCCGGGCCTAAAATATCTTGACAAGGGTGGATTCTAAGATCGCTAGTTTTAACATTTTTGGTAGGAAAACCCTGTAGTTCTGCGTGCTTCCGAGACTACAGGACTCAATGTTCTGTGAGAATGAGACTCTTGGTATATGATATTCTGAGATTATTAATAACTCTGGGCACATTGATGTTGTGACTGTCTATGCTTGGTTGAGGCTGATGATTGTCGCCAACAACCACAACGGACCATTAGTGTCAAGAAAGGGAAAGATGCCAAGGCCAACACTACTGAGCAAAGGCCTTAAGGTGGTTTTTCAAGAGTCAGAAAGGCCTGTAATTCTAAAATTAATCCGACACGTCATTGACATAAAAACAAACTATGAGACGTTCAAGCACGCTACCCTGAATAAATCAAAGGCTTACGCATGTGGGTTTGCAGATGATATTGGATATTTTACTTTTTGTGTGCGAGAGCCAGGCTAAGAACATATAAAATTCGGCAGTTTACCACGGATTCCGACGAGTTTCAAGAGAGAGTTTGCATAACTGCTCTCTCAAGGTCAAGGCGCGCAGGTCAATTTTCGAAAGCTAAGTGAAATCTAAAATTTGAACGTTTTTTTCCGTTTATACTGTCGTTATTGGCTTAATCGCAGATAAACGTTTTGCATTTGTAGCCCTTAATCGTATACAATTACCTGTGGTCTTTGTCTTTAACAATAGGTTGAACTATACAGTGTCATATTATTCACCTGACATAGCCTCATTTCTCGTTCTCAACTTTTAACGGATTTATTTGTTTCCTGCTATCTTTATTGGCTAAATTGTTGATAAAGTTTTTGAATTTCTAGTCTTTAGACAACTACAACTTGCTATCCCTATAAATCCTCGTAGAAAACGTAGAATTATAAAGCGCTTACATAGAATTTAGGTTGAAATTTCATAAATTTATTTTTACCCTGCGTATCCTGCGTAGATCTTACTCTTATTTTCGACGAAAGATGAAACCAACAAGCTCAATTCGTCGTAAACTACATGCCTCGGGACCAAAACGATGCTTGAATACACCTAGCAGTTTCAACATTGACTCAAATGTACAACCCATAGTTAAAGCTAAACAGCTAGATCTGTCCGCTTTACAGAACTGCAACGACTTCATTATGAAGTTTGGATCCATTTTGTCTATACTCGGCAATCTGTTCGATGGTAACATATCTGATGTTCCCTCTCAGGATTGCAGGCGTCTCGATTCGCTTGTTCACTTGGTCGCCAGCGAGGCTTTTGACAGACAGAAACGCAATCACAATTTTCTCCTAAAAAAATGCTCCCATACACAGACGCCCAGTTGACGTTGCTATGGACTTTTTGTACTCGGGTGGTTTCAACTACAAAATAGTGGAAGCAAAACGCCTCTCTTCGCGTAGCAAGAATCCTCCTATACTAGTTAAATTTTTGTCAACAGTTGAGGTTGACTCAATCTTTGCTTAACGAGGTCGCACTTCTCGCTATTTGGAAATGACAAAATGTTTCCTTTGTCGAGATCTTACACCAATGGAGCGAAGAAATGGGTCCTTCTTATCATCAATTTCTCAACCTTATATTCATAAGTCTGGTCGTATTTCCACTAACGTCAATGCAACTGCTAATTCATCTTCTCAGATGTCTAGTTCGGTCAGCCCCTCCACACAACCTTCTACTTCGTCTCCCTCACGGTCGAATACTGCAATTTCCGGTGCTTTCAGCCCGCCTGTAATGTTTGCGACCCCGTCTAAAGCATTTATACCGTCTAACCCGTCTAAAGCACATAGACTGCCAGTTTCCCCTCTTTAACGCAATTCTCCAGGCCTCTCCGGGAAATTTCCCGAGCCAAATCGCATAAATAACCTTCTTCAAATACAAAATCCGCAATCATCTAAATTTAACTTATTTAACCCTCCACAAGCTAGCTCGTCCCATAACCCCACGGGTCATCTTATACCCTCAATTATATCACCTAAGGCAGGTTTTCCGAAGGACGCAAATCTAACCCAGACCCAAAAGCAAGATGGCGCAAGTCTCATTGATCGCATACCGCCCTCTCCAAAACTAAGCAAGCCTCTCCAACAGGCAAATAACCCTAACCATGTAAACGGATATACAAGACCTGACTTTCCAGCATTTAATTCTTATAGCTGCTTGCCATCTCCCACCAGCCCCTATATTCCATCTAACTTCCCGTCATTCCGTTTTAACTACCAACAGGCATATCCCGGTCGTAACCCCTATGGTGGTTCGATACTGGAAAGTTTTATTCCTACACCTTTCAGATATCCCTCTCAGCCTTTTGTTAATGACGTTCTATATACCAATCCTTATGGCGCAGTTGGCAATTACCCTCCAAGCCACAATAACTTCCAACTTAATTACCCACCGCCACATTTTTTTAAATTAATAACGATAACCCTTGTTTGGATACTCGAACTACCCTAGATGTCATATTACTTAATGCTAGATCTGTTATAAATAAGATGGCCCAACTTAGAGCCATTGCTTTCGAGTTAATGCCTGATGTTTTATGTGTAACTGAATCTTGGACCCATCCCTTAATTTCCGACTCTTTGCTTGTCATAGACCAGTATGATCTCTACCGTCAAGACCGCACTAGTAAGCGTGGTGGTGGTTGTCTTCTCTATAGTAAAGCTTCATTTAAGCACTTCCCATTTGATCTAGATATAACGTCATTCTCTGGTTATTACTGCTTCGCATCCATTATCCTGTCGCCCCGGCAAAAGGCGATTCTCGGATGTATTAACAACCCGCCTAATTCATCATCCGATGATGATGTGAAACTTTGTGAAATTTTTAAATTGATTTGGAGTCCAATTTTAACATTAAAATAATCGCTGGGGATTTTAATATTCCTGAAATTGACTGGATTTCAAACTTTTGTTCACCCAGATTTCAGTTTTTCCTCGATACCATTAATTTTTCTAATTGGTCCCAGCTTGTCCGTTCTTCAACGAGAGACAAGCATATTTTAGACCTGATTTTCACAAACGACATTGCTCCCCTCTTCGTTGATTTTAAGCAGGGCCTCTTCCAAAGTGACCATACACTAATTCACTGTTGCCTTCCGATTGTCTCATCGAAAAAGGCTAGTGCCGTTCGTACCTATCATGCTTTGACCTCGCAGATATGAGCTTAATTAGTAACTTTTTGGACTCATTGGACTGGCAGCATCTCTCCTCCATGAACGACGCAGCAAGTCTTTGTGACTTCATGTCAGTCGTTTCAAATAACATCCTGGAGCTTGTGCCAACCAAAATAGTCAAGCCCTACGTCTCGGAATCCACCGTTCCTCACTTTTTTTGCCACGACTAAAGAAATTGAAGAAGCAGTTGAAAGATCAATATACTAGTTCGTTATCTGTACATCTAAGGATCGCAGAGATTTTTGAATTAGCCTCTATGATTCGTCTCGCACGTGACAGACAGAAGGAATCTTGCGCACTCAGTGAGCCAAACTCTGCAAAATCTGTTGCTCAACTGTTCCGCCGTCGATCCTCCTCTAAACGAGGTTATGAAATTCCTCCATTACTAAACGAAGACAAGAACTTTGTTCTCGAAGACTCTGACAAGGCAGAACTGTTTAGTGCGTTCTCTGCAAATCATCTTACGATGGAATCTGAACCGGTTCCGACGTTTCAGGCATCCTCATTGAATGTTATCAGCACTATTTATTTCTCCTTAGAACTAATTCGTAAGCAAATAATTCGTCTAAAAAACTGGCACTCTTTGGGGACTGACGGTATTCCAAACTCAGTTAGTAAGAGATTGCTTAGCCATATATTCTCAGTTTATCTTCTAAACAGATTCTTTCCTGACTCATGGATGACATCTATTATTCTTCCTGTCTTAAAGCCAAGATCTCGTTCGGACGTAAATAATTATCGAGGCGTTCACAAAACCCCGGCTCTAGCAAAACTTCTTGAAAAAATTATCTTTAATCACATTCTTGACTTTCGCCTAGAAAAAAGCTCTTAAGTGACTCGCAATATGGTTTTCTACCTGGGAGATCATGCGAAGTGTGTCATTTAGCTTTTCGTAACCTCGTCACTTCCCTTCGTAATGAGCAGCAGTCAGTGGTTGCGATCTACTTTGACCTGAGCAAAACCTTTGACAAGGTACCGCACAGACGTCTTCTGGTGAAACTGGAAGCCCTAGGCATCCAGCCTCCTCTCCTTGACTTCATTGGTTCCTACTTGTCTAACCGCAGCCAGAAGGTCTTAGTAGGTAATAGCTATTCGAGGCCTCAGCCGATCACGAGTGGCATTTTTTAAGGCACGGTTCTAGGTCCCCTTCTCTTCATTCTGTACATAAACGAAATTTCAACTTTACTCACAAATTCACAAAATTTCGTTTACGCATACGATCTCAAGTGCATTTATTCATTTTCTAAAGACACTGCCAATAGTTGTGTTGATAAAATCAACACTGATCTACTTATGCTCTCACGTTGGAGCTGTACTTGGCAGATGGAATTTTCTCCATCCAAGAGCAGTTTCATGGGTTTTGGCCCCGCCAAGCTTCCTGGACCCATCGTATTTCAAAAATAGTACACTTTTAGAACGATCAACCATAAAAGATTAAGGTCTAAGTTACACGAACAAGCTAGCATTATCGCCTCATGCAGATCGAATTTCTGCAAAGGCTGTGCAGATGTGGTTTTATATCGCATAATTTCTTCCTTCCGGAAATAAAGTTAGACCTGTACCGCATGTTTGTTCTTCCTATTCTAGAATACTGCTGTCCCCTATTTGGGCTGATGAATGCCTCTGACCGCAGTAAGATTGAAAAAGTTCAGAGGGTTTTACTCGAAGATTATTTTCTCTACCTGGATCCAGTATCTCTTATACGGATAGATGCCAGTTAGCAGACATTAAATTTCTGTGGGTTAGAAGACTCGAAGCCGGTCTCTGCTTCCTGTTTCGCGTTAACTCTAGCCCAAATCTCCCACGAATTAACGCTCTTACTCCGGTAGATCGACCTTATGCCACTCGTAATTCCTCCTTAATCATTTCACCCACCCTTAGCTGCACAACTAACTGGTCTCAGTTTTTTGCCTCCAAATATGCTTTCATCTGGAATAATCTTCCACTGCAAATTAGGTTGTCGTCCACATTAGCTATTTTCAAAACAAAGTTACGCAAACATTTAACTTCGGAAGATATAAAGTCCTTATTGTCTGTTTCCTTCCCAAACTCGGAACTTTTGGATTTCGAAAAAGGGTCCTCCTGGTATTGGAGGCAGCTCCCTTGATATTATAATGGTCTCTTATTATATGTCCATCATCCTCTGCAGAGTCAATCTTATACTGGTCTCCTATTATATGTCCATCATCCTCTGCAGAGTCAATCTTTGCATTTACTTTTTGCCCCCCCTCATTTTAAACTAGCATCGCCAAGTCTTTTCAACCTTGGTACTTTCCTCCGCTTTTGCAACCCCGACGATGGTCTCCAGGTTCAGTTGAGGATCAAGGCGGGTTCTGATAGTTTTGCCTATTTGATTGGTGGACTATGCAGTCGGCAAGGTTGCATCTCAATGATGATTTCATGATCTCTACTGTCCCCTCTTCGTTTTGACCCTGGTTTCCACGATGTGTTCGTCCTCTCTCACCTCCACTGGTGGTTACAAACAGTAACTCTGACTGCTATATTATCTCTCACACGACAAGGAGCGTTCCGAACCCTCAAACGTTGTCAGCAACATCACAGAACTATCCCATTGCATCTAGCTATTAATGTTTTAGTGAAGCAGTTTTTTTCGCCTATTTTTTTTTAAATTGGCGGCTCGCTGAACTCCGCCTCCGATTTAACCGTAGGAGTTTTTTACTGCTTCTTTTCTAGTTCATCGTTTATGTTAAAGATTGTTGTCTATTGTTTTAAAAATGGCAAATCGTTCTGAATCGGATATGCCTTCCATATTGTTAATTTCTGCTGTTAATATGGCTGCTCACATAGTGCAGCAATTATCCACTTTGTATTTATTTATACCGCAATACTAAGTTTGAAATGACGGGGCTCTCTGGGCCTTAAATATACAATTTATTTATTTATTTATTTATCCACAACAGAGGACCTAGACCTAGAATTTTCACCGACCGTAGTTAAAACCGAATTACTCCGTATAAAGCCAGCCAAGTCACCTGGGCCGGATAGAATTCCTGCATTAGCACTTAGAGAACTTTCTAACGAACTTTGAAAATTACCGCCCTGTCAGTTTAACTTGCAAAGCGTTTAAAATAATGGAGCGTATTATAAAGAGGCATTTAATGCGCTATCTGGAAAACAACCAAATCCTGTGCGATGCCCAACACGGCTTCCGTCCAGGACGTTCCTGTCTCACGAGTGCCCTTCAGTCGCACGAGAAATGGACAAAGGCCACAGAAGCTTTCCCCAGTAGCTTTTCCCCAGTAGCTTTCCCCATGACTCGGAGAAAGGACCATCGGGAATTTAAATGACCCTCTTGAAACTATATTTTCGCTACCTCGGGTCGCCTATGAACTATGATGTCTCCTTATATCACCAGTCATCCAAACAATGACGTCATTCAGACGCACACATTCGGTTGTCCACAGTCTAAAATGCTACCGTTTCTTTGGATACTAACCATCATCAGAATTCAATTCTGGATCCTAAGATGCTGAGGACTTAAGTTCATTGACGAATTTTCGTGAGATTTTGTTTCATACGCCTAAGTGATCAAGAACTAATCACCTCGACATTTCATTATCTCATTCTGAAATGCTATTACCGTATTACCCTACTCTACCACCTGACCATTTTTTACCAAGCTGTTTTTTCTCCTACCTTCTATTAAAAAATGAAGGCTTATTGAACTCTGCCTCCATTTTCATGGTAGGAGTTTTTCACTGCCTATTTTTCTAGTTCACCATTAATTTTTAAAACATCGCTAACTGTTGACATAGCAGGACAAGTTATGTATTTGTACATTTTATCTGCACACATTGTCATAACTTTATTTCGTTACTAATGTTTGCTTAGACAGTGCCTTGCCGGTGCTAACCAAATATAAATTCTAATAAAAAAAGATAAGGGTCATGCAGTAGATGTTGTATTTTTTGACTTCAAAAAGGCCTTTGATAGTGTACCACAAAGGGCTTCTTTTACAGAA
>WEDG01006083.1:0-27437 GCA_017591395.1 Schistocephalus solidus
TGTATACCATTCAATTACATATTACCTGGAATACTATCGATATCACTACCACTCTCCCTAAAGTAAGCAACTCCATCAAAGAATAAGTACCCTCAAATGCAATACTGAATTCTAACAACTCTGCTCTAAATCGATACTAGGTTCATGAGCCCTGTACAGAGATGGTGTGTTGATCGCTGACCGTCTGGTTCACCCGTGGCGTTGGAGACGGTTTCGCCTGCGCGTCCCAGTAGCACGCAAACTGCGTCTCGGCGCGGACGGGTGTTGTTTTGGTCGGCAGACTGGGACCTTAAGGCCAAGCCTGGCCAATCCTGGAAACTGGCACGGGATCCCAAAATGAGGGGTAGGTTCAGATTCCCATGTTCTTTACCACAGAGGGATTCCTACCGTCGGTGTTCTGAGTAGAGCGTGAATCCTACTCTCATAGGTACGGGTCAAAACTCAGAATGAGATTTGGAAATGTTATCGAACCATATTGCGACGGTTAACTTCGGAAATGGATGGCGAATTGTGCGACGGAAATCCAGTCGGTTATTGTCATGAGGGATGGTTGAAATTATGGTTTGGGGTTTGGACCGTGGCATTTTGGGTTTGCGGCAAGGCCGGACGTTGGCTGGCCGGTGTGGAACAGGCGAACGCGTCGACTTAAGCTGGATGGGTTAGGAGGCGGCGGACGGGTTGCGGCGAATGAGGGTGAGTAACGGTGGACTTAAAGGACAGATTGGTATTGGGATGACGATGGGTTAGTAGGACGGCGGTTGGGATTAGGAATGGACGGAACAGACAGTTTTAGTAGTGCCAACTATATTAGGCTGACTATATCAAATCAGCCGGAAAACTACTCATCCATGTAAGGTGATCCTAAACCCTTAGCGCGCGAATTCGAAGTCCAGTGAGTCAGAAGCTCCCTCAAAGCGCATGGAAATAAGATTTAGCCAGAACATATGGAAACAGCGAACATCTAAAAAATTGTAGAACCCTTCAACAATCAGCTACTTACGGAGAATGCTCTCCCTACAAAGCTTTGGAGTTCGACAGGCCCTTTGGACAGTCTACAGCAATAAAACAGATTCAGAGCTCCGTATTAGCCCCAAAGATAGGGGCTTTGAACCCTAACGATTCAGATTGAAATCCAGGGTTGATGGGTATTGTTGGCTTTCTGCTTGGTAGCGTTGACGTCCGGTGGGTCAAAGCAACCCTCTAGCTTCTCTAATTTTTCCTGTACTCTTTCTGTTACGAAAGCTATCAGAATTACATCTTCTTCAAACTGAAGCATCCCCTCTTCAAAATGTACATTAGAAAAGAAATGCAATTTCCGCAAAGAAAGCATAACAAATAGCCGCAACCTTGTAGATTGTGTTCGGGAAGAAAGCATCAGCCCTACATAAACTCTTTCAAGAGTTACTTAGATTTATTTCTTAGCGTGAGTAGAGATTGACACAGGTATCCGGGCGATAGGGCACTTGCGCGGATAAGGAAACGACTTTCAGTGAAGGCAGAGATGTATGAGATAAAGGTGCAGTCTCGGGATCACGCCCACAGTAGCTTCTGAAATTGTAAAATGTGTGTTTTCGGTTAGAGTGATTGCTGAAATGGAATTTTAATGTTTATCATCGTACAACATGATCTTCAAATATTCTTATTAAGAAATTATGTCGCTTTTCAATGTGATTCTTTCTGGCGGCTTACTAGAAAACTGCCGCTCGTCAAAACGTCTCCATGAGAGGTTGTACGTTTTGTTCCCACTAATTTTCTACGCCCTTCCTAAATGTACATATATTTTACAGACTACACACTATCAGCATTTACCTAATAATTTACGTCTTCTTTGAGCTTCATGCTCGAGGGAAGGACGGGATATATATATATATGATCAACGACGAAAGCGGGAGGCGGAGATGGCCATTTTCTGGCTTATTAGCCGTCATCAGCCAGTCATACCCATCCCAAGTGTGGCACCTGGGATTCAAACCCACGACCTTTGAGTGTTTGAGTCGGCGGAACATCCAGTGTTTCGTAAGCGGATCGGTGTGCACTGCTATCGTCATGTTCCCGATCACAACCGACAAAGACAACGAACCCGTGGCTCAATGGTAGAGCGTTCGACTCAAATACCACAGGTCGCGGGTTCGAATCCCCGGGTAATGCCACGCGGGATTGGGTATGACTGGCTGATGACGGCCAATTAGCCAGAAATGGCCATTCCGATGCTCCCTGGTCTTTGTCGGTTCCATTCAAATGCATATGCTACACGTCGCTATGCGACCGCCTGCGAGGGCTCACTAGTCTGAGCTCCGGGGCACAACGGAACATGCATGTTTCCATGACAGATCGAGTGGGCCCGCATATCATATATATATATATATATATATATATATATATTCGGTTTTAAACGTTTCCAATTCCGAAATAAAGTTTAGCCCGGACTGACCGTTGCATTTCCGTTTAAGGATTTGTCTACACAGCATGTACTTCCCCAAAAGGAAATGGAGGTGTTTTATACTTTTAGGAGCAATAGCACTGGATACGATGTTAGTTGAGAGAAAATTTAAAGGTCTTAAAAATCTTATAAGTAAAACGTTCTTGAGAGTCGAAAAATAAAACTTTCTTCGATTTTAAAATTTGATAATGACGTGATTTTCTACTAAATTAGTATAAAAATTACAATTCGTACACGCTTACCGAGCGTGGTTTTTTCTAGGTGGCTGAAAAGAATCTCTTGCAGAGGCTGATATCCTGGCGTGGCTAAACTACCCTTCGATTATACTGAACGAAATCAAATATTACAGCTCCTTTTAATAAGTCCTTTCAAATCGAAAACGCATTTCAAACTTTCAGTTAGTTTTTCATGAGATTGATCACGTGTTGGCTCCCCCGAGACTGGTGAATGAGCATTCGCCGATAAATGGCAACAGTACTATCGGTGCGCTACAGCGAAAACCGTTAGTCTTCCAGCTCTGTCGGATAGTTGAGTCGCTCAGCTGCATCGCGATTGCTACGAAAACGTCTAGTCAATGAGAGGTCAGGTGAATAAAAACTGATAGTTAACGCGTCACAATGTTGTGAAGGCGCACTTTCCAAAGTGACGTCCGCATTTTCTAGACCGGTTCACTGGATGGCAGGGGAAACGCGAATGGGAAGAAGACTTTGGAAGCAGGCGAAGCAATTGTCATCGTAATGGCTAAAACGCCCCGGTTTACGAAAGTGCCTGATTCGACTTCAGCTAGCCCCACAGGCAAGTTATTTTAAAGGCAGGCAAAAAAATCCGACGAAAAAGTGGAATTTATTACACGGAAGAGGGTGTTATAGTCAAAATACATATCTAAAAAGAAACGTACGGAAAACAGAAGGCGTGATTAAACGCTTACAATATGGGTAGATGGACGCTTATCGATCGGTTATGGGACTCAGTCGTCCCGTTTCGCCTTGGGGCTTACTGTAGAGCCCTGTCAACAGCCGCAGGGCGACTAATGATAAAGACAGAATGAAAATGACGAAAAAGACGAGGGAGACTGGAAATGGCTATTTCTGTTATGGCTGACTGATGACCGCTAATAAACCAGAAATGACAATTTGCCTTTGAAGGTAATTTCTTTTTATTTAAAAACATTTGTAGGCACAACAATTTTTGACTGAAATGGCCAATTGTAGTCAATAATAAAAGCCCCAAATTAAGGAAAAAAAATGTGCCCATCTCGGTGAATGATGACACCGACGCTCAAATTCAGCCAGTCAGACAATTTAAGGCTAAAATTGCTTATATTAAAACCAATAGGCGGCTGTGGTCTTAGGCCTAATATAAGACGCGCAGAGAAGGGGGTTATAAAGAAATGACATATGATCTGCGAGAGTACCAGGAACTCGTATAGTTGATCCCTTTTGATAAACGTCGAAAAACCCACGAGGTGCACGAAACCGTATCCATGTCAGCTTTTGCGATGGGTGTTGCTAAGAAATAACCAGCTAGCCTAGTTTGTGCATGCCTGTTCACAAGAACAGGAATAAATCTCAAACAAGGCACCGAGTAAAAGTCCGGCTGAACTTACGAGACTGAGAACGTGCGCCCGAAGTAGACTTCGACCCAGCGAACACAGAGTCGAAAGATGGTGGCGCGACTGAGTGGAGGCAGTTTAAAGTCAACCTCCTCTAGCGAAGCTATAGGTGTGTTAGTGTGCGGGCAGTCAATACTGACGTAGAAGCGAAGGAGAGACCTCCTTCACACAAGATGACGACCAGAGTGGACAAAGTCAAAGCCGCAGAGCGGTGAGGGAGGACAGGGCCAGTTGTGCGCATTTAACTCCAAAAGGAGCAGTTGCGGTCGGTAGGTGGGGAGAGGTTGGCTTCAAACACCCAGCGAAACGAAACCAGGTCGCACGCACGCGACAGGAATTTGCGCGCAGGACAGCACCGCATAACACATTTGTCACAAGAGCACCGATTGCTTTTAGGTCCTCATGGAATGCGCAAAGGTGCTGTTGTTGAACCGTTGCAGCCATTGTTGTAACTATTGCTGGTCGAGGGGAGAGAGTGAAGGGAAGCTTCTGTGCGTTCTTCAAACTTCTCCCCGACATAAACATTCAGATGCTTAACGCAGTCAGTTGTCAGGGTGCATGCTTCTCTTGCAAAATTAATGAAGTCGACAGTAAAGGTACTCTGCACATCAGGATGAGTAAACGATAAAGGGTCGATAGGGGGAGATTTTTACGTCAACACTTAGACGCGAATCGCCGGTCCACGCGGTTTTGTATGTAGTGGAAAAGAAGCGATCAATTTTTTGCACGAAAAACGAGAATGGATAGAAAAAAATAGATAAAAGTGTTGCAGATTACAAGTCCGCCTACCCCAAGAATCTAATGTTCGGTCGACTGACGGATAAAGGATCCATGAAGGGCGTGTTAGTGCAGTCTATAGTCGATAGTGCTGAGTAAACCGAATGAGGAAAGAACTAAAAATTCGGCCTGTGCTCTGAAAATGTTGAAAGTGGTAAGGCGAGGCAAGAAAATTTTCGAAAGTGAGAGTAGACGAATAAGATAGACAGAATTTTGAGAGCCCACGTGACGCCGGATCCCTGTTGATCAGCGACAAAACACGAGCACGATATAGAATGCGTAGAATCAGATCAAATAGGCGCAACCCATCGTCTGAAAGCAGCTAATAAATGATCTTCAATGATGAGCAAAATGCCTCATTGCGCCAAAGTAAAGTTATTCAGTTCCAAGGGGAAAGTTACAACGGAATCGAAAAATGAATAAGCGCAAAAGGGCATGTGAGCCATCACTTTATTACTCATCTAGTGAGAACGGTGCGGAGACGATTGAAGGAGAGTAGGCGTCTTCAGCGAACAGAGGCTACTGCGCGCAATTGAGTCATTACGGTTCAAAGACAAACGAAGTGCCAATGAGTCACGCGTTCATATCTGTCGGGCTCAAGGCCTAGGATTCAAGTCGAGTATCGAGAGACAGATGTGTAGAACTAACGCCGTCATACCAAGGTAGGCAGACTGAAAGTCGTAACCCAGTCACAGAATTGGTGACCACGAAAAAGACCCATACAGCAATCCAAAGTGACAAAAGACCGGGCTAACTGGTTAAGTCACAGTTTAAATTGGTTGTTCTGCGTCCTTTTCACAGATCTGAAGATAGTTCCGAGGATCGGTCCGAAAGCTCAGCCTCGTGGTCGAATCTTAAAAGCTGGCGGATGAAATTTCTGGGACACGAACCTTCCCAGCGATTTGAGAGACAGGCAGATAAGCAGACCGTCAAGTAACAAAAGGGGTTTTCGTGCTTGACAGAGTGCCCGAGTTGGAACCCCTTCTAGTCGAATTAACCTTAGCGTTTTCGTAAATATTATTTATTAAATAATAAATGTTACTTAAATAACATGAGTAGCATTGTGTGACATTATAGCGGTGCGGCTTGTGGGTCAGCGCATGCCTATCATTCACAGAGGGGCGTAGGCACTACAGTTAGAAAGTTTCATCAAGAATGTTGTGATAGGTCACATTATTTGCCTCGTGTAGGTGGTGACAACGCTTTTGACGTCTCTTAACTGGAACCCAACCCTCATCTGTGGCTCCCTAGGCGCCACACCTCGGTAAACGCCTCGACTAACAGGCTAAACCAGATGAGAGTACACAGTAATGTGTGTCACCACACCCAGCATGATACAAACGTGAAAGATTGTGTCTTGTCGCTCCTTCCTCCACCCTCCACAGTTAGATTGTCGGAATCCTTTCTTTGTTCGCCTGAGTTCGGCACCGAGCTCTAAATTAAAATTTGGTCACCGCCGCCTACAAGCAATAAAAATGCTTTCTAAATCAACACGTCATATCTCCGAAAAGAGCAGGTAGGGGCAACAAGCCAAGTGCTTCGACTTAGTACTGACAAAGGCACCTGACAGCTTCGATATTGTGAAGCGTCTACCCCCTAACGGCAAAAGAAACCGCTTAGTCCTACAGTGGGCTCATTCACTCTTCTCTAAACCTGATCGAAGCATCACGGTCAGAGGCAACACATGGCGTGAGAATTTTACCCAAATGAAAATCGATTTGCACTGTATGGACTGGAATGAAAAATTCACCGATTGTGTTCTCGAGGACTGGTTCCAATTTAAGACCATGGACTAATCACCAGATACTGACATAATTTAAAAATATATAACCAACAGGCCGCGGTGGCTAACGACCGCATTGAAGAGAGAATTAACGCGCAAGCGCAACATTCACCGAGGATTGGTTGGGATTGAAGGCCGTACTACATGAACTTACATACGACCAGATGCTGGAAAAGGTCTCTAAGAGGCCCCAGTGACTAAAGACCACACTGAGGAGAGAAGTACAGTGCAAGCGAAAGCGAAAGCCGTGGCAAACTTATCTCAGGGAAAAGACCGCCCAGTCGATGACCAAGTAATAGGCCCTGTTTATAAAGCCCGACAAAGCTTCGAGAGTAAATTGATAAACTGTGAGGCGGAAAACCCGAAGCTCTTCTAAAGCTACATTAGGCAAGGTACTCAAAATAAGGACCCCACCGCTTTGTTGAAAACGGATGACAGAGTCGAACTTTGCATGGACGACGAAAAGGTTGAGCATCTAGCTCAGTTATTTTAGTCGGTTTTTAAGGAGAGAAGCCGAGTTAACCACCGTAATTATAATGTGGATGAGGTCCCGACAATCGACTCAGTGGTCCCCAAGAAAGCTGTTGTCCTGCAAGAATTACTCAAACTGGAAGAAACGAAATCGCCAGTTCTTGGTGGAGTACCTGAAAAGCTGGTAAAGGAGTTAGATTTAGAGTTGGCAGAACCCATGCGTCTACTTTTCAAGCTGCAGACAGATTGCCACTCCAGTAGAAGACCGTGTGGTCTTCGCCGATACATAAAAGTGGCAGTCGGGCATCCGCAAACAACTACCAGCTGGCAAGCCTTACCTCCATATGTTGCAAGATTATGGGGGAAAACTGATACAGTTTCTGGAGTGGCATCATCTCTCTGAAGCCCAGCACGGATTCTGCAGAGGAAGCTCGTGCTTAAAAAATTTTCTCTAATGTCTAGAAAGGTGGATTCGAGTGATAGATGAAGGAAAAGCGGCGCAAGAAGTCTACATAGACTTCAAGAAGGCCTTCGATAATATGCCTCACCAACGTCTTCCATACACATTCAGCCGTGTAGGGGGTAACGGATACGCTTTTGAAGTCGATCGAAAAATTCTTGATTGGTCGACCTCAGATTATCCATCTTGGCGATCAGCAATTTGCTACCGGTAACAGAACAATCAGAAGTGGTCTACAGCATACCATGCCACGATTGTGATGCAAGGTATGTTGGTGGAACGGGCAAGCGCCTGGGCACAAGATTGCATGAACACCAACTTACAAACAAGCGCAAGGACAAGTTGTATTTGGTTTACGGTCACGCACAACAGGCGAACCACGATTTTGCCTTTGAGAAAACGAGGGTGATTGGCCGAGCCAATGAGAAGATGGTCAGACTGGTGCTTCAAAAGTTGGTCCTCGACTGGCACACTCAAACGAGCTACATCCCGCCTAACAGGCGCTTCATACGAGGCTCGGATCAGTTCGGCCAGGGCCAATGTGGCAAACGAGCACGCGGAACCGAGGGCCTACGCTCAAACACTGCCTCACCAATGCCCCCGCAAAACGAAGAAAAAATTACGAGCAGCAACGACTGATCAGTCTGCTGATTGACGTGGGGGAGGCCAACGGACACGCTGCCTTGCCTACACCTACGACGGCTCCAAAGGGGACAGTGGTCACGCGAGCCCTTGGCGTTCAACTTCTGGGAGGTCTAAGGAAGTCAGCAGCGAACGGGCAGGTCAACGTTTACGCGTACACCATGGGTATAATAAGAGGCACGCGGCAAGACTGACTAACTCAAGACCACAGGAGTATCAATCACTATACGTTGATGATGGAAGGGAGAAAGCTTTCGAAACTTCAGTACAAATGCAATTTGGTCCATGAACTCGCCTCCTCTTCTTCTTCGTCTTCTTCGGAAGACGATGAACGTGATAAGATATCGGGACCTCGTTCAAAAGCGTTACCCAACATTCCCTTAATAAAATGAACTAAACCTCAGCTGTTGAACTCGTACAAGAAGCCATAGTCAAAGCTAAAAACGGCAAAAGAACAAGCGAAAATTACAACGGGTAAGAATCAACCAAAAACCCGAAAATCGAACGTAGAGGTGATTGTGAAGAGCTCTGTATGCCGACGCCAAATAAAACCACCAATTGGCTGCGTTATCATCGAGGGCCCAGGCCTCATTCAGTTCGCGGCTTATCTTGCTTCTGGCATGAACGATTATCTTCACGGCTGCGAAGCAAAACTCGTGACGTCTTTCGTAGATGTGGACAGCTACTTGTGATAATAAGTCATTTCGTCACTCAGCAGGTTTATGTTCGTGTCTGAAAGATCCGAGTATGCGTCCGGGATGAAAAGAAGAAGTTAGGGTTGCGATACATTGAACCCGACTGCTTAGGGAGATTGAATAGTTCCTTGATTTTTATGAAACTGTCGCGCGTGGTAGCTTTGGACCGGGGTGCAATTCCTTCCCTGGTCCCACAACAATGCGCTCGGTCGCCTTTAACAGTCCTTTATGTATGACAGCGCATGCCACGCTGCAGGTGTTGTTTCTGATTGGACCTTCCGGGGGCTGACGTGTAGACATTGGCTTATAAATGCCTTCGGATAGCCGCTGCGTACAAAATGGTCGAGGAGATTTCGGACATCATGTTCTTCTTCTTCCGGGTTGCTGCAATGAGCTGCTTTTATCTCAAACAATGGACTCCTGTATGGATTCGAAAGCTCGCATGAATAAAGAAGTGCTACCAGCAGCCGAACAGCCGTCTTCTTCTCTGCGGTCCATTATCTCAGAAATGCATCTCACCCACGCCTCTTATAGATCACGTCGATGGAGCTTGAGGTATTTACAAGGGGCATACTCTTAAAAAGAGGAATTTCATTAAAGTGGATAATAGGCATTTTGCGGCAAAGAATAAAAACGCAAGAAACGCACATTTTGCGTCAAGTTGAGCCTTTATCCGTAAGTTTATGCGCTCGGCCAGAGCCGCACAGTTCATAAGGTCGTCACCGGCTGGTCGCGAGAGTTGCTCCAGAGCAGTTACCGTTATAGGGCTGTGAAGAAAAATGGGATGGGTTTTAAAATCGTAAATTATTCTTGCTACTGAGTTGGCACGAGTAGAGCAGATTTAGTGATTAGAGTGCACGGGTGTCAGCCAGTGCCCACGTGCATGCGCTTGAGGGTGTAGGGGGTACTAGTTAGGGGTAGCACTACACAGATAGCATTAGTCGCTCCATTTGTCTCGTACAGGTGGTGAATGCTCCTGTGGCCGCCTCTAACTGGTACCCAACTCTCACCTGTGGCTCCTCGAAGTTGGGTTCTTCCCAGCAGCCACACCCCGGGCAACCGTCACGACCGGCGGGCTAAACCAGGTGAGGGTCTCCGGTGTTGTGTGTGCCTCCACACCCGGTATGCCTGACTCCCGACCTTCCCACCTCCCCCCTCTCAAAAAGTCCTACGGTGGGGGGGCGACAGCAACCCCGTAGGCGGCCCAAACTAACTCGGGTCGTTCTTCCACTAAAAACAAAACCGTGACCCATAGTGAAGTTCGGCAGCCGTCTGGGATGTCCGAGCAGCCCTATTTAGGGATAGCACTGCTTGCCTCCTCGCGGAGGAAGGGGCTAGAAAATGTGCCCTAAAAAAATTGCTGGTTCTCACGTCTTCTGCAGCCGGCCGCGGCTCCTGAATCGCAAACTACGCGGTCGTAAAACTCAAACAAACAACAATACCCCCCGTCCCCATCCCCCTCGCCATACTCTCCAGGCTGCTCGGGTGAGTCCACTCACACTAGCAGCCTGGAATATTCGTCCCCTTTTAGACAATCCTAAGAGCAACCGGCCGGAACGGAGGACGGCGCTAGTCGCTCGGGAACTGGTGCGCTACAAGGTGGACATTGCTGCTCTCAGCGAGACCCGATTCTCTGAACAGGGTCAGCTGGAGGAGGTGAGGGGCCGACTACACTGTCTTCTGGAGCGGCCGGCCAAAGGCAGAGCGACGCGACGCTGGTGTTGCCTTTGCCATTCGTAACGACATCGTGGGACGTCTGCCCTGTCTGCCGCAGGGTATCAATGATCGCCTGATGAGCCTCCGCCTGCCTCTTCGGGGAGACCAGTTCGCCACCATCATCAGCGCCTACGCTCCCCCAATGACGAGCTCTGATGCGGCGAAGGACAAATTCTACGAGGACCTGCACGCCTTGCTGGCGACTGTGCCGAAAGAGGACAAGTTAATTGTCCTTGGTGATTTCAATGCCCGCGTCGGGACGGACCACGCTGCCTGGCAGGGGAGTGCTGGAGTCCCCACGGTCTCGGTAGCTGTAACGATAATGGCCTCCTTCTTCTGCGCACGTGTGCGAACACCATCTCCTACTGACCAACACCTTCTTCCGCCTTCCGACGCGGGAGAAGGCCACATCAGATACACCCTCGGTCGCGGCGCTGGCATCTGCTGGACTATGTTCTCGTCCGGAGGCGAGATCGACAGGACGATGCTGGTAACCAAGGCGATCCGCGATGCCGATGGTTGGACAGATCACCGCCTTGTCATCTCCCAGATGAGGCTCCGACTGCAACCCCGACGAAGGCCCCAAGGTAAGAGAGCCGCCATGTAAGTTAAATACTCTTTTTATTAAATTTGCCTGCTCACTGTTTTGATTTCAGCAACCAAATAACCGAGAAACTGGAGGACCTGCATGCTCCAGATGATAACGCTACCGTGGAGACACGATGGTGTCAACTGCGAAATGTCATCCAGTCCACCGCCCTCGATGTACTCGGACGCGCACACCGTCGACACCAGGACTGGTTTGACGACAATGACGCCGACATCAGCAACTTACTCGCGGAGAAGAATAGACTACACAAAGCCTACATGGACCTTCGAGACTGACGCCACCAAAGCAGCCTTCTTCAGATGCAGGCGCCTTGTACAACAACGGCTGCGGGAGATGCAGGATGCCTGGATGATCCGAAAGGCTGAGGAAATCCAGGGGTATGCGGACCGCAATGAAATGAAAAAAACTTTTTCAAAGCCATCAAAGCCATCTACGGCCCGTGTATCAAAGGGGTCCGCACCGCTGCTCAGCTCTGACGGCACAACACTGCTGACAGAGAAATCGCAAATTCTGAAGCGCTGGGCCGAGCACTTCAAAATGTCCTTAACTGTTCATCAGCCATCTCCGATGTTGCCATTGACCAGCTCCCTCAAGTGGACATGAACAATGACCTGGATCTCCCGCCTTCCCTACCAGAAACCATCCGGGCCGTGCAGCAGATTTCCAGCGGTAAAGCACCGGGATCTGACGCAATCCCACCGGAAGTATACAAGCACGGTGGGCCCCGGCTGATGGCAGAACTCACAACACTCTTCCAGGAGATGTGGCACCAAGGACAAGTTCCTCAGGATTTCAAAGACGCGACCATCGTCCATCTCTACAAACGGAAGGGGAACCGGCAACTCTGTGATAATCACAGAGGCATCTCGTTAGCTCAACATCGCGGGGAAGATCTTCGCCCGTATCCTTCTCAATCGTCTTAACGGTCACCTAGAGCAGGGCCTGCTTCCGGAAAGCCAATGTGGCTTCCGCCGACACCGCGGAACAACCGATATGATCTTTGCCGCCCGCCAGCTACAAGAGAAGTGTCAGGAGATGCGAACTCACCTATACACTACCTTCGTGGATCTAACGAAAGCCTTTGACACGGTGAATCGTGACGGACTGTGGAAAGTTATGCAGAAATTTGGCTGTCCTAAGCGGTTCACGCACATGGTACGTCAGCTTCATGACGGGATGACGGCGCGCGTCACTGACAACGGGACGGTATCCGAAGCATTCGCAGTGACCAACGGAGTGAAGCAGGGGCTGCGTACTGGCCCCCACCCTCTTCAGTCTCATGTTCTCGGCTATGCTGATGGACGCCTACCGTGATGAGCAGCCTGGTATCCGCATCGCCTACAGAACTGACGGGCACCTTCTCAACAGTCGGCGTATGCAGGCTCCAACGCGCGTGTCTACGACTACAGTCCATGACTTGCTCTTCGCGGACGACTGCGCCCTTAACACCGTGACAGAGGAGGACATGCAAAGGAGCATGGACCTCTTCGCCGGAGGCTGCGCCGATTTTTGGATTAACAATCAGTACAGCCAAAACAGTTGTCATGCACCAGCCGCCACCCAGCGCAGAATACAATGCTCCTCGAATCTATGTCAACGGTGCTCTACTCAAAAACGTGGAAACCTTCGCTTATCTAGGAAGCACGATGTCGCGCAACACGAGAATCGATGACGAGGTTGCCCAACGGATCTCCAAAGCTAGTCAGGCTTTCGGCCGGCTGCAGTCCTCCGTGTGGAATCGCCACGGTATTCACCTGAACACCAAACTGAAGATGTACAAGGCCGTCGTCTTGTCGACACTCCTTTACGGAGCGGAAACCTGGACCGTCTACTCGAACCAAGCCAGGAAGCTGAATCACTTTCATCTCAGCTGCCTCCGCAGAATACTGAAGCTGAGATGGCAAGACAGGATCCCGGACACGGAAGTCCTGGAGCGGACCGGAATCCTCAGCATCCATGCCATGCTGAGGCAAGTGCAACTGCGATGGAGCGGCCACCTGGTAAGAATGGACGACGAGCGACTACCCAAACGACTTTTCTATGGTGATGTCGCTACGGGTTCTCGCAGGCAGGGAGGTCAAAAACGACGCTACAAGGACACTTTGAAGACATCGCTGAAGCAACTGCAAATCAACTCTGCGACCTGGGAGGACCTCGCCCAGGATAGACCGGCATGGAGAAGATCGAGTGAAGACTGGTTCAGCGATCTATGAGGCCAACCGGATCGCCGCTGCCAAGGCCAAAAGAGCGGCACGAAAGTCACCAGCGCCCCGGACCAACACCGCCAATGCCCAGGCCCTGCCAACGTGCCCGCGCTGTCAACGCATCTTCCGCGCGCGAATCGGCCTGGTTGGACATCTTCGGACGCAATGCACAAACAATCCGACAATTCCAATTTCTACGTCAAATTCTGCTAACCCTCCTTCTGACTCCCCTACCCTCACTCCTGTCATCAATTCCATTGCTCCCCACCATCACAGAGACCACATCCATCTACTCATCGCCTGTTACCCCTACCACCGCAACCACCACCGCCTTCACTACCACCACCATCACCATCAGCGATGGGGAATCTCTCTAAGCTGTACTCAATGCGACCGCACATTCACCTCACGATTCGGCCTGGTCGGTCACTTGCGAATACATCGTACAGAGACCGGTGAGCCAGTGCCTGGAGCACCATCACACAGCAGAGGTCGTCGCCTCCACTGCCCTCACTGTCCTCGCGCATTCACTCATCGCATAGGCCTATTCGGTCACATGCGCATCCATAACAGCGGAATTAACCACAATGCCGACAACACCGATACACCATGCACACCCTCCGCTCCTGCCATTCTTAGTGCCCCTGCCACCCCCACTACCAGCAATGACATCCTCCCAGCCTCTACCGATTTCTCCTGCCCACACTGAACCCGCAGCTTCAACTCACGCATCGGCCTGGTCGGTCACCTGCGAATCCATCGCATGGAGGCTGGTGAACCAGTGCCTGGGGCTCCGACATACAGTCGACGTGCCCGCCTTCACTGCCCTAACTGCTTTCGCACATTTACACACCGCATGGGCCTATTAGGGACACATGCGCCTCCATGACAACCTCCGGTAAACCACCGTAGGCTAACCTACATCAGCGCACACTACCTACACCAATGCATCGACAACACTCTCACAATCACCATTTACCACAGTATATCACGGTTTCCTAGAAACCGTGGCTGAAGAATCTGCCAATCTGACGCTTCCACCAGACCACGCCGTCGGCTCAGTGTATGTGCTGTATTGTGTCGAGTGGCTGACCAGTGAACTGGGAGTCAGACGGCGATGGCTGCTCCATATCCCTGAGTTTGTGAATCGCTTGTGTGTGCGTTATGGGGGGCCAGGTCGTGCTGTGGCGCGCGAAGACGGGTACGCCGATCCGTCAGCCAATGCGCCCACTCCCACATCAGGCAACTGACTGGCTCGGACAGTGGTCTGATTGTGGGGGGTGGGGAGAAGTGAGTCGAGAGCTCAGCGTATTTTTCCTCACTATAAACAATCTGACGCGCTTGAAACTATCACGGTGCGCTAAAAGCCGTGGCTTGGAAGGTTGCCAACTGACGGGATAACTCGGACCGCGTGGTCAGCCCAATGTGTGTTTTTGTGTGGAGTGGCTGACTGGCGGACTGAGAGTCAGGTTGCAATGGCTCCTTCTTAATGTGGCCTTTATGGCACTCCCACTCCGTGGGATCCGAGCCAGGTGTGGTGGCACGCCCAGGGGCGGCTTAGGCCGCGCCAGCCACCTACGCCCTCTCCATCTCCGGTCTTCTTGACTCTGTCTTGACACCGGACTCAGGTGGGGAGGAGGAGAGAATGCAGTAGCTGCAGCGCAAGGCTACTATCACTTAAAACTAATTCACGCGCAAGTCACCGTCCCTGCACCACCTGGTGTGGAGCATACGGTGGACCTCGTCGAAATCGACGGTCGAACTGCCATGTGCATGCGCTTAGAAAGAGCCTGCTAGCCTAAGCACATCATCGACAACCAGACGATAGGTCCCTGTATAGTGCAAACGGTACTGTCTGCTCAAGCAGGGACGGTCACAAGCAAAAATTAAAATGAAGCTAAATTTTCACGAGTCCTATCGCGTGGGTGACAGACGGTTGTGAGATTTATTTAGTACCCTTCAGAACCCATGCCCCAGCTTACTCATCAACCCATGAAAACTGCGACCATTGCTGTTGTACCATAATCGTTGGAGAGCTGAAAAAATGCTCCATCTAAATGCCTAGGTACAGTATAAACTAAACACTTTAGCGCCAAAGTCACCTTGTCAACGAAATATGTCTATTATTTGTAGCCAAAGATAATTTCACGAGAGAAAAGTGATGCGGACTTTCAGTGTCAAATTGAAAGAAACTGTATAAAACTATGAATAATTTTGCAGACAGTGGACTGAATTATCACACAGCTGGAAATAACAGCACTGACCTGGTAATGAGCACTTTGAAATGTTACTTAGTCTCCGTGCCTTACTAATTGATTTGTGAATCTGGCGTAGCAGGCACGATGATTGAGACCGCATCTTGGGGGCGGCGCTTTTGATACAATCAATATGGTTAATCGTGTAAAGGCAACACAGATGCAAAGTGAAAGTTCCCTGTGCTTTAATCTTTCTAAATTTACAGCAGGCCCATAGAAAATTCCATCATCAACGTTAGGCTGCCAAATAATGCAATGTACCGGTTTGAAAAACCTTGTTATCTGTTTCATTTTGCTACGAATTTTTAAAATTGAATTTTCGGAAGTCATCTTAAGCCCTAACGGCTGCTAGCATACCATTTGCTACACGAAGAAATAATTATTAAAAGAATTTTAAGACATTCCATTCCTAGCCAAAATACAGGCTTAAAGAAGCACTATCGTGCGTTAAGGGGTATTGCAGAAGAAACTACCAGGACACTGTGAGGTGCCCAGAGTGCGGTCGAAAAAAAGTCTATATCTACTTCATAGAAAGGACCGCCTTCGTTGTCTTCTGCACGAAAAAAACTCTTGACTAATTAATAATTTTGATGGTATCTCTGTTGGTCGTTTAGTGCGCCATAAACGGACCACGTGGTAGATGCGCTGGACCAACACCGGGGCTAAATCAGGGTGTGGCAGGCTTTATTTGGAATGAGATCCGCTAGGAAATGCGAGCACGGGGAAGCGCGTGTACGTACAGACTAAGGCAGCACCCCGCGCTCCCACTCCTTCGGAGATGATTCACCTACGCCCGACCCCGGCTCCGAACTTCTTGACTCTGTCTTGACGTCGGGTACAGGCGGGTTAGGGAGGAGAGTGCGGTAGATGCTTCGAAAGTCTACTATCACTTGAAACTAATTCACGCGCAAGTCACTGTCCCTGCACCACCATTCTGTGGAGCACACGGTAGACATAGTCGGATTACAACGGTCAAACTGACGGTTAGTCGTTTGAATTTTTTTTCAGGCGTGTCTCATTCATCAATTGCACCAGTGGTTCTGTTCTCACAATCTTTATGTTCATAATGACATGAAGACCACTATAAATGCCTGAACACGAAGTAATCTTGACGTGTACATTACTGGTTGTACCTGGCATCGTCACGCATGAATTCGTAAGACGACACTGGCCCAGGCAAACCTGTATTGGTCAACTGATTACTCGCGCTGTCCATCGGCTGCACCGAGAATGTGATATTAGTGGAAAAATTCTGATTTAGTGTTTTTCAGGTAGAAGAATCGGTCCTAACTTCTCATTTAGTTCGAAATCCCACGATCAGCCATTTCTTAGAAGTATGCGACATCATTCCCACCTTCCTGTTAGTATAAGCTGTTCATTCCAGGTCCGGTATTCACTATAAACAAAAACACGCACAATTCACAGCAGCACTCACCCGCCTGGAACACGTGAACTACCGTGTGTTAGACTTTCGCTAAGCCAAAATGAATATTCTGAAATTTCGACAGATCGATGGGACTACCTCAAATAGATAAAATGAATGTAAGTAGTAAAAATTCCTTTCAAGTGTTTCAGGAAAGGAGCTACAATAGAGGAGAGAGCAAGAGGGGGTGAGAGATAGGGATTGGGAGGGAGTGAAAGCGAGACAGGGACAAAGAAACAGAGCACAGGATAAGAAAAAATAAAGAGTAAGAGACAGAGAGAGCGTACGTACCTCCGTGCAGTACCATCAGGAGATAAGAGCATGGTCTCCATATCCTGCAGTACGGTTCTAAGACGTTCTATATTCGGCTGCAATGCAAAAAGGTGCTCTGAAGACTTTCGATGAATGTGAGGAGCAGGCCAACGCCATGGACAGGTTGCTGACATGCCGTATTCAATTTGGAAGACTGTTTGCACACAGCTGCTGTTGAAAGCAGCCCAGCGCTGCGCACGGCAGCTGTGCAAGCATGCACGCGCAGATGTGTGCTTAAGTTTGAGTTAAATCGGTCACAAAGTGCGCAGAGTTTATCTCTTTGATGAGGATACAGTGCGCGTTTAATTGAAATGAGCCTCACGCAGTGCGGCAGTCGCATGCAGATTGTAAACTGCGTTTACCTGCACTGGAGGTGAGTAAGGAAGCATGGCCCGGATGGTGAGATCAACAGAGAGCTAGATTCTAACCATAGAGACGGCAGGATTAAGAAACCTACGTGATAAATAACGAAGCAGGGTTGTCACTTGGCAAGAATTTCTCTATTATGAACACGCCAATCGGGTCTCGGCATCCCGGCCACAGTGAGTGTTTCCGGACTATTGCGAAGTTTCTTATAGTCAGACAATTGTTAATATATGCTGAAGTTCCTATGGAGTTCCTATGATGGTTGTGTAGCCACTAAACTTTACTGGCCATTTCCCACACACTCTTTTTCATTTTCTTCGCAAACGTAATACAAATGCTGTATCACATATCTGCCCGAGTAACTTTTGATATTTAAGTAAAGGAAAGCGTTTTCCTTCGAAAAACTTTCAATTCTTTAAATTTTTATGTCAGTTTATCGTAAAACTGGATGTTATAATGAAAGTAGCATCCTGGTTTGACCGATTTCACGATAATTTAACGATAATTCGGAAATGCTTTTACGATTAGCAAGGTTTATTTAAGTGAGGTCGTCATATTAACTATCGTAAAGTCTAAGGCCATGATACGGCGAACACGAATGGATGCCGAATTTTTAATGCATTGCTTTTCGGTTGCCTGCCAAAAAACCATAATTGGTAAAAGATTACTACTTAAATAGTAAGTATTTTTCTATTTATTTTCGTTACCCTCATAAATATATTTAATTAAAACTAAAAACATACTTGTGTTTCCAGTCCCAGCTAGTAGTCCGGGCTATGATTGGCTGAAGGAAGGCAGAATAAGCCCGAAACAGACTGTATCCATCAACCCACATTTTCCATCGTCCCTCTGTTCTGCACTGAGGAGCCGAAACCCTCCTTGCTGCATCATGCTGAAACATCGCCGAAACATATGTTTGGCTTTTTAGCTAGTACCTATTTCGGGAGTACGGTATACTACCTTTGCCAACACAAACATGCGCTCGAGTAGGGCGCAATTATTCCACACACTGCGTCTAGCAGATGTGTCATAAGCAATTCATCGAACCGAAGTTCATCAGCGTGTCGCCACCTCTGTCACTGCAGATCGGGTATTTATTCAAATAGGAATAGGTGCACACTGATCTATTGGCTTCCCGAAGCTTGTAAATCGTCCCTCAAAGAAGACGAAGAAGAAAGGACGGGTTCATGAACCGAAGTGTATTTAAAGTGACGGTTCGGCAACTCTGGTTTCTGGTGGTTTTTCCTGCTGGCCTTGACTCTCTGAGCCTTGACGCACGAACTTTGACCTGCCTGTGCTCTGCTGATTAGTGTTGGCCTCTCTGAGCACTCAGGCGTCAATGCCAGCAGGAAGACCTACCACACTACTTTAATGATGATGGAAACGAGAGAGTTGCCGAAACGTCATTTCAAATACACTTCAGTACATGAAGTCATCATATTCTTCCCCGTCGTTTTCAGGAGATGATGAAAAGGATAAAATATATGGTCTTCGACCCTTCACGCATATGTGTATATGAAGCACGGGACGTTGTTTTGTCGGTTGCGATCGGGAATATGATGATAATGTGCGGTTCATCGATCTGCTTGAGGAACATGCCTGTTCCGTTGTGCCCTGGAGCTCACTTTAGAGCCCTCTCAGTCGGTTGCATAGCGACGTATAGCATTTGGGGATAATCTGGAACCGACAAAGACAAGGAGGACCGCAACGGACATTTCCAGCTTATTAGCCGTCATCAGCCAGTCGGTTGATCCACAATTGGGATTGGGTATGACTATCTGATAACGGCTAATAAGCCAGTAATGGCCATTTCGGTCTCCCTTGTCTTTATCTATTCCATCTTATCAACATATATCTCAAGTCGCTATGCGACAGCCCGCGAGGACTCAAAAGTGAGCACAAAGAGGCAGCGGAACATGAGTGTTCCGACATAGATACTAGGTTAAAGCCCAAAAACGTGTTTCGCCGATGTTTCTGCTGCTGTGTGACACAGCAACGAGGGGTTCGGCTCCTCAGTGGGTCCCCCAGCGTTCTCGATGCGGTTTCTGGTATATGGACTCCAGAGAATAATCGGGTATAACGTCTTTGCCATATAAGATTCATACTACTTGTAGTACTACTTGTTTGTAGAATGGGCATTACGTGGTTATTCCACAGTGGTTGATTGTCTTCGACCCAAATGTTCATTTAAATTTCGGGTCTGACCCTAAAAAAGTCATGTCCGAATCACCTGACTCCATGTCCTGCACTTAATAATTTCAGAAATTATTTACCCGATTATTCTCTGGAGTCCATATACCAGAAACCGCATAGAGAACGCTAGGGGACCCACTGAGAAGCCGAACCCCTAGTTGCTGTGTCACACAGCAGCAGAAACATCGGCGAAACACGTGTCTGGGCTTTTAGCTAGTATCTATGTCGGAAGTACGGTATAACGTCTTTGCCATATAAGATTTATACTACTTGAAGAACTACTTGTTTGAAGAATGGGCATTACGTGGTTATTCATCATTGGTTGACTGTCTTCGACCCAATTGTTCATTGAAATTTCGGGTTTGACCCTAAAAATGTCATGTACGAAACACTATGAGGAGCCGAACCCCTAGTTGCTGTGTCACACAGCAGCAGAAACATCGGCGAAACACGTGTCTGGGCTTTTAGCTAGTATCTATGTCGGAAGTACGGTATAACGTCTTTGCCATATAAGATTTATACTACTTGAAGTACTACTTGTTTGAAGAATGGGCATTACGTGGTTATTCCACATTGGTTGACTGTCTTCGACCCAATTGTTCATTGAAATTTCGGGTTTGACCCTAAAAATGTCATGTACGAAACACCATGAGGAGCTGAACCCCTCGTTGCTGTGTCACACAGCAGCAGAAACATCGGCGAAACACGTGGCTGGGCTTTTAGCTAGTATCTATGTCGGACGTACGGTATAACGTCTTTGCCATATAAGATTCATAATATATATATATATATATATATATATATATATATATATGATAGTGTGTGGCTCACCGATCTGCTTAAGGAACATTTATGTTCCGTTGTGCCCTGGAACTCAGACTAGACTACTCACAGGCAGTCGCATGGCGACGTGTATATGTTGATAATGTGGAACCGACAAAGACAAAGGGAGACCGGAATGGCCATTTCTGGCTTATTAGCCGTCATCAGCCCGTCATACCCAATCCCAAGTGTGGAACACCTGAGTTCGAACCCACGACCTTTGGTATTTGGGTCGAACGCTCTACCATTGAGCCACGGGCTCGTTGCTTTTGTCGGTTGTGATCGGGAATATGATGGTGTGTGGCTCACCGATCTGCTTAGGAACATTTGTGTTCCGTTGTGCCCTGGAACTCAGACTAGAGTACTCACAGGCAGTCGCATAGCGACGTGTAGCATATGTTGATAATGTGGAACCGACAAAGACAAGGGAGACCGGAATCCCAGGTGTTCCACACTTGGGATTGGGTATGACTGGCTGATGACGGCTAATAAGCCAGAAATGGCCATTCCGGTCTCACTTGTCTTTGTCAGTTCCATTTCATCATATGCTACACGTCGCTATGCGACCGCATGCGTGGGCTCTAATCTGAGCTCCAGGGCACAACGGAACATACATGTTTCTTAAGCAGATCGGTGAGTAACACACTAGCATCATATTCCCGATCGCAACCGACAAAAACAACGAGCCCGAGGCTCAATGGTAGAGCGTTCGACTAAAATACCAAAGGTCGCGGGTTCGAATCCCAGGTGTGCCACACTTGGGATTGGGTATGACTGGCTGATGACGGCTAATAAGCCAGAAATGGCCATTCCGGTCTACCTTGTCTTTGTCGGTTCCATTTTATCATATGCTACACGTCGCTATGCGACCGCCTGCGAGGGCTCTAGTCTGATCTCCAGGGCACAACGGAACATACATGTTCGTTAAGCAGATCGGTGAGCCCCACACTATCATCATATTCCCGATCATAACCGACAAAACAACGAGCCCGTGGCTCAATGGTAGAGCGTTCGATTCAAATACCAAAGGTCGCGGGTTCGAATCCCAGGTGTGCCACACTTGGGATTGGGTATGACTGGCTGATGACGGCTAATAAGCCAGAAATGGCCATTCCGGTCTCCCTTGTCTTTGTCGGTTCTATTTCATCATATGCTACACGTCGCTATGCAACCGCCTGCGAGGGCTCTAGTCTGAGCTACATGGCACAACAGAACATACATGTTCCTTAAGCAGATCGGTGAGCAACACACTATCATCATATTCCCGATCGCAACCGACAAAAACAACGAGCCCGTGGCTCAATGGTAGCGCGTTCGACTCAAATAACAAAGGTCGCAGGTTCGAATCCCAGGTGTGCCACACTTGGGATTGGGTATGACTGGCTGATGACGGCTAATAAGCCAGAAATGGCCATTCCGGTCTCCCTTGTCTTTGTCGGTTCCATTTCATCATATGCTACACGTCGCTATGCGACCGCCTGCGAGGGCTATAGTCTGAGCTCCAGGGCACAACGGAACATACATGTTCCTTAAGCAGATCGGTGAGCCCCACACTATCATCATATTCCCGATCACAACCGACAAAAACAACGAGCCCGTGGCTCAATGGTAGAGCGTTCGATTCAAATGCAAAAGGTCGCGGGTTCGAATCCCAGGTGTGCCACACTTGGGATTGGGTATGACTGGCTGATAACGGCTAATTAGCCAGAAATGGCCATTCCGGTCTCCCTTGTCTTTGTCGGTTCCATTTTATCATATGCTACACGTCGCTATGCGACCGCCTGCGAGGGCTCTAGTCTGAGCTCCAGGGCACAACGGAACATACATGTTCCTTAAGCAGATCGGTGAGTAACACACTATCATCATATTCCCGATCGCAACCGACAAAAACAACGAGCCCGTGGCTCAATGGTAGCGCGTTCGACTCAAATAACAAAGGTCGCGGGTTCGAATCCCAGGTGTGCCACACTTGGGATTGGGTATGACTGGCTGATGACGGCTAATAAGCCAGAAATGGCCATTCCGGTCTCCCTTGTCTTTGTCAGTTCCATTTCATCATATGCTACACGTCGCTATGCGACCGCCTGCGAGGGCTCTAATCTGAGCTCCAGGGCACAACGGAACATACATGTTCCTTAAGCAGATCGGTGAGTAACACACTAGCATCATATTCCCGATCGCAACCGACAAAAACAACGAGCCCGTGGCTCAATGGTCGAGCGTTTGACTAAAATACCAAAGGTCGCGGGTTCGAATCCCAGGTGTGCCACACTTGGGATTGGGTATGACTGGCTGATAACAGCTTATAAGCCAGAAATGGCCATTCCGGTCTCACTTGTCTTTGTCGGTTCCATTTCATCATATGCTACACGTCGCTATGCGACCGCCTGCGAGGGCTCTAGTCTGAGCTCCATGGCACAACGGAACATACATGTTCCTTAAGCAGATCGGTGAGTAACACACTATCATCATATTCCCGATCGCAACCGACAAAAACAACGAGCCCGTGGCTCAATGGTAGCGCGTTCGACTCAAATAACAAAGGTCGCGGGTTCGAATCCCAGGTGTGCCACACTTGGGATTGGGTATGACTGGCTGATGACGGCTAATAAGCCAGAAATGGCCATTCCGGTCTCCCTTGTCTTTGTCGGCTCCATTTCATCATATATATATATATATCTTGAGAGGTAGGCATCACAGGAAATAAAATTTGAAGTCGAAAACCTTCTTTGGGAAGGAGATTCTTTTGTGAAAATTTTTGATACCGGTTCCCCAGGTCGACGTCAAACGTCGCGTAAGGTAAAGGTGACAAGAAACAACTGACAAGTTTCTAAAGAACAACATATACAATTTTGCTGAGACCAGTTGCTATTCGAATTATTCGAATCTATAAGTGCAACGATCACGCATGCGCAGGAACTCGAACAAAAAAGCAGAGACTATTTATCTGCAATCTCATATAAACCAGAAGGCCTCAACGAAGGTCATAAACCGACCGTAGAGGGTCCTTACAACAGCGGCAAAGAATGTGCTTTCAAAGGGTATGAAGTACAATTTTTCAGGTTCCATTTACTTCAACTTTATTGCAAGCTTGAAGTCCATCATATCAGCAGCAAACCTCACCAGAGGATGAAGAGTTTACAGTCCGAAAAAATGCTGTGCAATTCCTGAAAGACTGAAATCGTTTTTCAATACTATCACACGAGGAAGGGAAGGCTTCAAAGACCCTTAAAACCGACAAAACTATGATCATTCTCTCCGCGGACAATCGAGGCTTAACTGTTATGTTGAACAAACAAACCCTACCAAGGATCAGGCGTCCTCTATTGACAAAGTGCTGAAGCGTCTAAGCAGGATAAAAACTGTCAAGAGATCTTGCGAAATCTTTGAAACAAACTGAACCAACCATCGCTAACATTAATGGACTGTCTAAAGTTCATAAAACCGAAGTAAATCTGCAACCGATAGTATCATTAATCAGTGCACCCAATTACAACATTTCTTGAAGGTTATTTCATCAGCTGCAACTACGTACGAGGAACTTTGAAAAATCCATTGAGAACTAAGTAGTTTATAAATAAATTACAAGAAATCAAATGTTATGTTGATGAGATAAGGGTTTTCTTTGATTTAGTCTCTTTTTTTCACATCCATACCGCTCGATGTGGCAAGGCAGTGTACAGAAGAAGTAGTTCAGTCACATACTACGGATGTTCCTGCAACTGCTTTCCTTGAACTTCAAGAACTTTGCTTACAGAACAGCTTTTCATTTGATCACAAATACTATCAAAAGCTGAAAGGAGCTTCAATGGGGCCACCGATCTCTGGCTTTTTTGCCGAGGTGACAATGTAGAAACTGATGGCTACAACGCTTCCACTAGTTAATGATAAATTGTGGCTAGGATACGTAGGTGACACGTTTTTTGTCGTGATAAAGGATCAACTAGAAGCACTTCACAACGTCATCAACTCCAAGATTTAATGAATAAAATTCACTCTCAAGAAGGAGGCTGACCGCAAACTCCCCTTCCATGATGTTCTCGTACAACAAAGGCCTTATAGAACATTACGTACAACCATTAACTGCAAAGAAAATTGTGCAGAAAGCAATCACCCTATCTCTCATAAAAAATAGTACTGTCAACAGTCTGTTTATTTGAGCAAAAACACATTGCTCGGACCAAGAAGGCTACCAGGTCGAACTGAATTAATTGTTCAAATTATTTTCTCAAAATTTTATCCAAGAGATTTCTTACGCCAATGCTTAGGCTAATAAGAGTCAAAGAAGAAGGACTCAGGCAGCTGCAATCAGATGCCCAGGTCATATACATAACTAACCCTTCAGTACATCAAAAACGTGTCCGAAATTGTTGACAGGCACCTATGAAGGCACCAAATCCAGGTGGCATACAAAGCAACGAAGACTGTATGCACACAAGAAAGAATTTGACGCATGCGATTCCATTTATAACTGGAAAATCCGCCTCTGGGAGTATTCCAGAACATCAATTGGCAACAAAATGTAAGACAACCTGTCCCAAGTTGCTATGCATACCCTAGACACCGGGCACACCTTCGCGTGGGACTAAACTCATTGTCACTGTCTGCCCTTTCGAGAAAAGCCGAGAGTTCCTCGAGCCCATACACTCAGACAAATCATGGATCAACAGACATGGTAAGATAGATGCCGCGTACAAGTCTGAGGCAGAAGTGGGCGAAAAGTGAGACAATCCGAGCAGGATGGGGAACACGGCGACGGTTTACTGGCGCAAACGCCACGCCATTATCGATTTTTTGTGCACTCACGATGTTGGCTGTTTCTTGACACATTTGCCTTAATCGGTGTCTGTCGACGACCTGGTACTTTAGTTTCGAAAATTTAAAAAGAAAATTCTTTTTCAAAAAGAACTAATCCAACTTCATAGATATATATATATGCACTCACCTTAAACCAATTGTCAGATACTCCATCCAATTTATAAGCCTCAAATTCCTGAGCCAACTTTTGGTACTCGGCGTTGACAATTACCAGCTTTGAGCAAAGGCTTTTTACGTAATCTCGACGCACAGCATCACTGCACGCATATACCTAAAATACTTAAATTAAAAATAACTGCTATAATCAAACCGATTGTGATGCACTTTTTACAAGCTCTTCAATATTTGACTCTGTGTCTGGTGGCAAACGTTGGAGAACAAGTTGAAGAGCCAAATGAAGCTTGTCTTGCAACAAAATATTAGATTTTACAAGAGCGCCTATAAACAATTGTTAATTAATTAATTAATTAGCCAAATCAAAAATTATACCATGAGCCCTTTCATACATATCAATAACTTCCTTTAATCTTTTTATATTTTCGTTGATTTTATGATGATAGTTGTCATCCACCACGATGAATTCGGAATCCTGGTCGCTCATGATAACCACAGCAAAAACAGTCAGGTCACTTGAAATTAACGCTAAATTATCACAATTTAGGTCACTTGTTTGACGCATTTCAACTAAACATCAGAGCTTGGGGAACGAAATCAGATGTATGCAACTGACTTACTATTTTGTCGCAGTTTCCATAAAAATTAATAACCTGTAAGAGTAGAGGATCGGCCAAAAAAGGCATCCGGCCTCCCCTCCTTGACATCATTGGTTCCTACTTTTCTAACCGCAGCCAGAAATTCTTAGTAGGTAATAGCTATTAGACACCTCAGCCGATCACGCGTGGCGTTTTGCAAGGCACGGTTCTAGGTTCCCTTCTCTTCATTCTGTACATAAACGAAATTTCAATTTACTCACGAATTAACAAACTTTCGTTTACGCTGACGATCTCAAGGGCATTTACTCATTTTCTAAGGACACTGCCAATAGTTGTGTAGAGAAAATCAACTCTGATCTACTTATGCTCTCACGTCAGAGCTCTAGTTGGCAGATGTAATTTTCTTCATCTAAGAGTTGTTTCATGTGTTTTGGCTCCGCCAAGCTTCCTGGACCCCTAGTATTTAAAAATAGTACCCTTTTAGAACGATCAACCATAATAGACTTAGGTCTAAGTTTCACAAATAAGCTAGCAGGTTCGCCTAATGCATATTGAATTTCTGCAAAGGCTGCACAGATATATGGTTTTATATCACATAATTTCTTCATACGCGAAATAAAGTTAAACCTGTACCGCATGTTTGTTCTTCCTATTCTAGAATACTGCAGTCCCCTCTTAAGGATGATGAACGCCTCTAACCGCAATAAGATCGAAAAGGTTCAGAGGGTTTATACTCGAAGACTTCTTTCTCTTTCTGGATCCACTATCTCTTATACGGATAGATGCCAGTTAGCAAACATTAAATTTTCTGTGGGCTAGAAGACTCGAAGCCGGTCTCTGCTTCCTGTTTCGCGTTAAGTATAGCCCAAATCTCCCACGAATTAACGCTCTCACTCAGGTAGATTGACCACTCGAAATTCTCCACCGTGGTCATTTCAACACCCCTAAGCTCCTCAACTAACCGTTGTCAGATTTTGCCTCCAGATATGCTTTCATCTGGAATAAGCTTTCCACTGGAAATTAGGTTGTCATCTACATAAGCTATTTTCAAAACAAAATTACGCAAACATTTAACTTCGGAAGATATAAAGTTTTTATTAATTAATTATTTATCTATTGCCAGTT